>PVLD010007484.1:0-91178 GCA_004027595.1 Dinomys branickii | reverse complement strand
ATGTGGTTGAAAAAGGTGAGATTATTTTACAAAATGAGGTTATAGAACAATCAGCGACTCAAAATCATAATGTAGATAAACTAGATGAAGACCTTATGTCTTTTGAAAGTGATAGTGAGGACGATCAAGCTAAACAAATTGAGAACAAAGAGTCCTCCATGATTGATATAAAAAAGATGGAGCCCTTGAAATCAGGTTCAAACCAGTTTGAATCCGGTCTAAAACAGGAAATTACATCTAATCCTCTTGATTTGAGAAAAACTACATCTAAAATTATGCCCAGTCCTAGTGACTCATTGCATATGGGAGGAGCTAAGCCCAAAACTAAGTTATATCCTGATTTGTCAGAAATTTCCGAAACTAAAATGGAGGAAACAGATGAAAGTCATAATGATGTGGCAAAGATGGCTGCCACTGCTGGATATCGCACAGCAAAAATGGCTATTAGATGTTATAATTTAGATTGGCCGCCTAATATTCAACGTCCTCCACCTTATGGTACTAATCATAATGCTCCTCCGTCAGCATATCCAGTCCTTAATGATTCTAGTAAAGAATTAAAAAATAATATTGAACTTATTAAAGAACGAATAAAATTACAGATAGAACAACAAGATCTTTTAACTCAAGAGATAAAAATAAAAAAGGATCATCAAAATCTTATAGCTCAATTAGATGAATTAAATATACATGATTCTAAAAAACGATTAGATATAAAAACAGATACCTCACAAAATTCAAAACCAACTGTAAAAGGTATCATTCCAAAGTCTATTCCTCAAGTTAGTTCTATTGTAGAAATGAATAAACTGGAAACATTTCCAGTAACTGAAACAACAAATGATCAAGGACAAGTTCTCCGCACTCTTCTTACTTTGGATTTTAAAATGATAAAAGAGCTCAAAACAGCAGTGGCTCAATACGGAGCTACAGCTCCTTATACTACAGCAATTTTAGAATCTATAGCTGTTAATTGGCTTACTCCTGGAGATTGGTATACACTAGCTAAAGCTACTCTCTCTGGAGGAGAATATCTTCTATGGAAATCAGAATATGTGGATAATTGTAAACAGTTTGCTAAACGCAATGCTCAGGCGAATAATGGATGGACTTTTGATATGTTAGTGGGAGAAGGCAGTTTTGATTCTAAAGAGGCTCAAATATTATATGATCCAGGACTGTATACACAAATTCTTACAGCTGCAAATAGGGCATGGAGAAAATTACCTTCCAAAGGAGACATGAGTTCTTCTCTCACTAGCATTAGACAAGGACCAGATGAGCCTTTCTCAGATTTTGTTTATCGCTTGCTTACTGCAGCCGGCAGAATTTTTGGAAACGCTGATGCAGGTACAGATTTTGTTAGACAATTGGCTTATGAAAATGCTAATGCTGCCTGTTAAGCTGCTATTCCACCATATAGAAAAAAGAGTGATTTAACAGGTTATATACGTCTTTGTTCTGATATTGGAACTGCTTATCAACAAGGTCTTGCTATGGCTGCTGCTAAAAAGAACATTTCAGTCAAACAATATGTGAATCAACGAAATAAATGCTTTACTTGTGGAGAAACTGGTCATTTTGGCAAAAATTGTAAAAAAGGAATCAAAGGTCCTATTGACAATCCTAACACAAAAATGCCAGGTCTGTGTTCTAGATGCAAAAAAGGAAGACATTGGGCAAATAATTGCAAATCGAAAATAGATATTGATGGTAATAAATTAATTCCACATTGGGTAAATGATTACAGATCACAATCAGAGGTTGAAGACAAAGAATCAATTCCGATGCAGGAAAGTGGATATCAGGGCCAGCCCCAGGCCCCCAAACCTGTAACCAAACCCAGACAAATTTATGGGGCACTCAAATTTGTTCCACAAACCAACAATTCATCACAAGACAACAACACTCCGTTTCTGATCTCTGCAGAGCCACAACAGGTAGTGCAGGACTTGACCTCAGTTCCACCTCCTACACAGTATTAACACCTGAAATGGGGGTTCAAGCTCTTCCTACAGGAATTTTTGGACCTCTACCAGAGGGTACCTTTGGTCTTATAATAGGTAGAAGTAGTTCTACTCTTAATGGTATTCAAGTTCTCCTGGGAGTTATAGATAATGATTATACAGGTGAAATTAAGGTTATGGCTTCTTCTCCTAAATTTATTAGTACTATACAAACAGGACAGCGATTTGCACAATTGTTACTTCTACCTCTAATTCAGACACCTAATAAATTTGTCTCACAACAGAGAGGTAATAAAGGATTTGGCTCGTCAGATGTATATTGGGCAAAAGTTATTTCTGCACATAAACCTCTCATGACTCTATGGTTAGATGGTAAAGAATTCTCTGGATTAATTGACACAGGTGCTGATGTTACTATTATTAAAAAAGAGGTTTGGCCCAAGGCTTGGCCTTTAGATATCACCATGACTCACCTACAGGGCATAGGACAAAGTCAAAACCCAGAAAGGAGTTCAAAATGATTAACTTGGAAAGATTTGGAAGGAAATAAAGGCACTGTACAACCTTATGTTATAGCTGGTTTACCAGTAAATTTATGGGGAAGAGATTTATTATCTCAACTTGGTATGATTATGGGGAGCCCTAATTGTGTAGTCACTGCTCAAATGTTGAGAAGTGGATTTGTACCAAGTCAAGGCCTAGGTAAGGATAATACTGGAATAACAACACCTATAGAAACTACTCCAAAATTCGACAGATCAGGTTTGGGCCATTTTCCATAGGGGCCATTGATACTCCTGTGACTCATGCAGAAAAAATTACATGGTTATCTGAGGAGCCTGTTTGGGTCGATCAATGGCCTCTGTCTTCTATAAAATTGATGGCTGCACAACAGCTGGTACAGGAGCAGCTTGACGCTGGCCATATAATTCCTAGTGATTCACCTTGGAATACTCCTATTTTTGTCATAAAAAAGAAATCAGGTAAATGGCGATTGTTACAAGATCTTACAGCAATAAATAAAACCATGATGTTAATGGGTGCTTTACAACCAGGTCTTTTCCTTCACCTGTTGCTATACCTTTAGGTTATTTCAAAATCATCATAGATTTAAAAGATTGTTTTTTCACCATACCTTTACATCCTGATGATCAAAAACGATTTGCTTTCAGCCTGCCTGCTACTAATTTTAATGCACCCATGAAAAGATTCCAATGGTGTGTTCTTCCACAAGGCATGGCAAATAGTCCTACTTTGTATCAATCTTTTGTTGCTCTAGCTTTGCAACCGATAAGAGATCAATGGCCAGATATGTATATCATACATTACATGGACGATATCTTAGTGGCTGGTCAAAATGGTGGTAATGTACTTCAATGTTATGAAGAATTACAGTCTGCTCTATCTGTTAAAGGATTGCAAATTGCACCTGATAAGGTTCAACTTACAGATCCATATACATATTTAGGTTTTCAAATGAGAGGATCACAGGTTTTTTCACAAAACTTGGAACTGAGATTAGATAAACTTAAAACTTTAAATGATTTTTAAAAACTTCTTGGGGATATTAATTGGCTTATGCCTTATTTAAAGCTCTCTAAAAGTCAATTAAAACCTCTCTATGACATCTTACATGGAGATGCCAGCCCCACATCTCCTCGTGTACTTACACCTGAGGGTAGACAAGCTATACATATAGTAGAACAAGCTATTCTTTCTCAAACAGTTACATTTACAGATTATGATAAACCTTTACAATATATTATTTGTAATACAACATTATCTCCAACTGCTGTTTTTTGGCAAACAGCGCCTTTAATGTGGATTCATTTACCTGTTATGCCTAAAAGAGTTATTGAGCCATATTATAAAATGATATCTGATCTTATAATTCTGGGAAGAGAACAAGGAAGATGTTATTTTGGTAAAGAACCAGATGTTATTATTCAACCTTATACTAAGGATAAAATCAATTGGCTTATGCGAACTACTGAGTTTTGGCCTGTTGCTTTGGCCTCTTACATAGGTCTTTTAGATAATCACTATCCTCCAATAAACTTATTGATTTTGCTAATAAACATGAATTTGTTTTTCCTAAAGTCACCACACTTCATCCGTTAAAAGATGCTTTATTGATATTTACTGATGGTTCTTCAACAGGCATAGCTGCCTATGTTTGTCACAATCAAAATTTAACAGTACAATTTCACACAAATAGTTCTTCTGCTCAATTGACAGAATTACATGCTGTTATTGCTGTTTTTTCTGATCAATCATTTAATATTTATACAGACAGTGCTTACATTGCACATTCTGTTCCACTATTAGAAACTGCTGGTCAAATAAAAACTGTTTCTAATGCTGGAAACCTATTTCGACAATTACAATTGCTTATAACCAAGAGAAAATATCCTTTTTTCATTGGACATTTACGTGCTCACTCTGGACTGCCAGGTCCTTTGGTCAATGGCAATCATAAAGCTGATTTAGCAACTCGCTTACATGCTGTTCATTTATTGGTTGCTATCGCTTCTACTGATGATACTGATAGAGTTGCTTTGGCACAAGAAAGTCATCAATTACATCACCTAAATGCACAAACTCTCCAACATTTACATAATATTACTAGGGGACAGGCTAGACAAATAGTCAAAAATTGTCCTTCTTGTGCCATATACCTTCCAACTCCTCATCTTGGAGTTAATCCTAGAGGTCTAATTCCTAATGCATTAAGGCAAGTGGATGTCACTCACATTCCTGAATTTGGTACACTCAAAAATGTTCATGTGATTATAGATACTTTTAGTGGTTTTATTTTTGCTTCTCTTCAATCTGGTGAAGCTACTAGACATGTAATTAGTCATATACTTACTGCTCTATCTGTCTTGGGATGTCCACAACAGATAAAGACCGATAACGGCCCAGGTTATTCCAGTTCTACTTTTTCTAAATTTTGTAAACGTCTTAATATTCAACATATTACAGGTATACCTTGTAATCCTCAAGGTCAAGGAATAGTGGAAAGAGCACATCTTTCTATAAAACTTACAATAAGTAAAATAAAAATGGGGGAATGGTATCCCACAAGAGGGTTACCAAGAAATATTCTTTCTCATGCTCTATTTATTCTCAATTTTTAAAATTTGGATGCCAATGGTCAATCAGCAGCTACTCACTTCTGGCATACAGAAACACAAAAACAGTTTGCTTCTGTGCTATGGAAAGACCCTATAACTAATTTGTGGCATGGTCCAGATCCGGTTCTCATCTGGGGTCGAGGATCAGTATGTATATACTCTAAAGAAATGAAATCTGCAAGATGGTTACCAGAACGATTGATAAAACAAATAGATTCTAAACAACAAACACAAGACAGTTTGAATGATGGTTCTGAGAACGAAGAATTATCCTAAAGATATTATTGTATATATACTGTTGATGTATAATTGCAAATTCACTTTTAAGACTGACTGTTAAAAATTGTTATTGAAAGTCTTGTTTGTGTCCTTAAGAATTAAGAAAACCCAAGAGTTAAGATTCTGTTCAGCCAGAGAGCTCCTGGCGGATACAGAATGTTCCTGAGGATGAGTGGTCTGGCCAACTGCCCGTTCTCGCCTAAAGGTCTTTAATGAATGTTTTGGGTGTCATGATAATAAGGACATAAACAATAAAATAATAAATCAGTATAAAAAATCTTTTATAAAATTGTTCTAAGATTCAAACTCAAATTTGATACAAAACAAAATTATATAATTAATCGTATAACAAAAAGTTTAAATATTCCTTTACACCAAGCATTACAAACAGTTTTTTCAGATAATGGATTCCAAAACTTGGATTCTGATATTGGCAATATTAATCGCCTCGTGGCAACTTTCTTTCGGAGGATTAAGGGCGAGAGTTGCGGCATACAGATGAGAGATGTTTGGTGCTCCATGTGATTGTGGAGGAGGCACTTTTACAACAACAATCAAACCTACATTATACGCCAGCTATACAGATTGTGGTAATAAAATATCTTATTTAACATATATTGATACCATAAATGGTCCTTACTTACAAAATTACAAATGTTATTATAAGCCCCAGTGATACTCCATAACCAACCAGAATTATGTCCTACAGAATGTACTATTTATTATGCCACAATGCATTCTTCTTGTTATAAATCAGTTCAAGAATGCACAGGAGTAGATAATAATGTATATTTTACAGCTATATTGCAACGCACTACCATTGGTGCCTTTGGAGATAATTGTCTAACATTCCATGGACTTTAAAAAGCCATAAATATATTCAGGCTTCATGCTGTGTATGGCATCCCAGGTAAACTGGTGTGCTGGAATAAAACTGCTCCGATACATATTTCTGATGGTGGTGGACCACAAGACAAAATTAGAGAAAATAATGTACAAAGACAAATGGAAAACGTTATAAAACAGATATCTTTAAAATCTTCAAGAGCCAATTATCATACTCTAATATTTTCTGATTTACAAGAAATTGATTTAAACATTCAAACCTCGGGTATTCTAACGGCTACTTTAATGGCTCTTAATGTGTCTAATCCTGATTTAGCTAAAGAATGTTGGCTATGCATGATTCAAGGTACACTCATGCCTCTTGCCATTCCTTCAAATTTCACTTTAAATAATGTTATAAACCCTACACATCCTAATTGTACCTTAGGATTACCTTTTAAAGTTCAACCTGTAGCTGTTAAATTTATCTCATGTATACAAGGAAGTTTTTATAACAAATATGCAATGGATGTTGGATTTGCTACTTTTACTGTTTGTACTCAAATAATTACTTATAGCTCTTCTATTTGCCTTTCTAAAGGACAAGTATTCATTTGTGGAGGAAATCTAGCTTTTACCTTTTTGCCTGATAATTGGACAGGATTATGTGTTATAGCTACCTTATTACCTGATACAGAAATTGTCCCCGGAGATGAACCTATTCCCATTCCCAGTTTTGATTATGCTGTAGGTCATCTTAAAAGAGCTAAAAAGGTAGTTCAATTTATTCCTTTATTAGTAGGATTAGGAATTTCAGGAGCTCTAGTTACAGGTTCAGCAGGAATAGGAGTCGCTGTACATTCTTATAACAAACTTTCTAATCAAATAGTTGATGAGGTCCCAGCCTTGTCTAGCACTATTCAGGATATTCAAGATGAGATAGATTCCTTAGCGGAGGTAGTCCTCCAAAATAGAAGAGGATTAGATCTTTTAACTGCAGAACAGGGAGGGATTTGTTTGGCTTTACAGGAACGCTGTTGCTTTTGTGCAAACAAGTCTGGCATCATTCGAGACAAGATAAAAAAGCTCCAAGAAGATCTGGTAAAAAGACGAAGAGAATTATTCGAAAATCCACCTTGGAGCATTGGGAATGGAATTTTTACCCTATCTTCTCCCTCTGTTAGGACCTTTAATCGTATTACTATTAATTATTTTATTTGGACCTGTATTTTTAACAGATTGGTGGCTCTTATTAGACAACAATTCACTAACATGATGGATGCTATAGAAATGAAACGGATTCAGGTCCACTATCACAGGCTTGCTACAGACCTCGAGAAAGCAAATCGTAATAATGCCCAGTAAAACCAATGGGCTCTTCTAGCTTTCTCACCTTGGTGCGCTGGACTGGACAGCCAGAGACGGGCAACTGGAGCTCACGTGTATCACCAACCACCGCCTAAGACAGGAACTGGGCCTTTTGCTGCCTTGATTTCCAGTGACGGGTAAGGTATAGTTTGGTTCCACGTGAAAGCATCCTGACCTAAGATAGGCACAGTCCCCTCAAGGAGATTTGGTCTTTTAATAAATAAAATAAAAAAGGGGGACCTGTGGGAGACCGCCGAGAGACCTGCAGTCGGCATTCATCTTGAAATGTATCAGCCATCTTAAGAGCCTTGAGTTTAGTTTCAGTTTCTATCCTGAGTTAAGTTTCTATTTTCTCTGAGCTAAGTTTCTGTTTCCTGTAAATCATATGATGTAACCACATGCTATCGCCTGATGCCTGGACCTCCCTTGCGTGATATCTGGACCTCCCTCCGTTGCCTAGTTACCCGCTGACGTAAATTCCCACTCCCACACTGTATATAAACCCGAGACTTCTGCCTAATAAACGAGACTTGATCAGACTCCTGTCTTGTTTCCATTTCTTGTGTCCCTCTTGTCTCTTTTTAATCCCACTCCCCCTCTAGAGCCTTCGTTGACTACCCGCGGGTCAGGACACCAAACCAATATTGTTTATGCGTGAGGCTTGTGGTAACTCAAGGCCCACTGTGTTAAAAAGCAGAATCTTGGGGCTAGAGTTATAACTGAGTAAAGCACTTACCCAGCATGCATGAACTCTTGAGTTTGATCTCAATCTCACACACACACAGACATACACACATACATGCACATACACAAAATTTACCCACTCCTCAAAAGTCTCTCATGACATTGACAGACAAGTGAAGTTTTAACATAGTTATTTCACTTTAATATTACTAGTTAACATAAAGGAAAATATCAGTCAATTGTATTAAAGCAGAACTTAAAGAGCAATCCCTTTTGAACTACCCCCCCTCGGCTATAACTTCTTGTCGTACAGATGAGGTTGGCAACTATATTAGTTGTAAACAGTTTATGGACATAAACGGTTTACAGTCATCTGTTCTCTCAGAATTCATAAGGCTGTCTACTTTCAAGGCTGAGTTATTTGCTTTTGATTGTTTTGTCTTGTTTCTGTACCCTAATTTGCCTTGCCTTCCCTGCCCCCAGTTACTAAAGACCAACCTCCTCATCCAAACGTATAAAACTAGAAACTTTCCTTTGTTCTTATGCCCAGCACTTGGGATACTTGTTTGACTGAATAAGAGTCAATGTGCATCTAAAATCCTGGAAATAAGTCTTCCTGTTATTTCCCATTGGTTTTTCTGATCTTTTGCATTCTGCAACATTTCTGGTGACCATGAAGGGACCAGAAATGACAAATTTGCTGTCTTCTTTTCCTGAGGGCCTGAGCTGCAAGAATCCTGAGACCTCTAGAACCACCGAGTGAAACTTCAGCCCAGAGTGAAAATCAGCCCTCCTGAAACACAGAAAACCCTCCCTTGTCAGTGAAATGGAATCTGAGGTGATTCTGGACAATTCTAGAACAGTTCACTACAGGACCATGGTAAGGTTTTGAGGGCCCAAGAGGAAGAACTCATCCCATTAGGACGGAAGGAAAGCCTGAAGGAAAAGGAAGCCAGAAGGAAAGGCTGTGATCTCCCTGGGTACACCTAGTGATCTGACGTGGATTGGGTCAGATGAAACTTACAACTCCAAGTAGAATGTGGGGGAAGCCCACTGTCAGAGTTGCTCTCTAACAACTGAGAGGACAGACCCAAAACAGAGAGTGCCTCATAAAGAGGTGTACTGTGTAGCCAGACTCAGGGAGTCTAACAAAACCTACATCCCCAGTAGGGAATGTGGGAGTGAGCCACAATGAGAGGGACTAAAGAATCCATACCTGGATGAAAACAAATTGGAAGGGGGAGGCGTATGAGTGTGTGTGTGTGTGTGTGTGTAAGCAGAATGAAATGTGTGAGTCTGAAGGATGTGAGGAAAATAAATCATTTGTACATGAATGAGCAAAGTGAAGTGTGTAAGTCTGAGGTCACCTGGGTTCAGCTGGGAGCTGGGGAGCAGTCTAATCCGTCTGAAAACAAAAGTAATTAAGGAAATTATCTGCGCTGTAATGGGAAAAGACATGAAAAAGTTGCTTAGCTTTAGTGTGCCAAGATATACGGGTGGGGTGCCACATGCAGGCTGACAGAGGAAATAAAAAAGAGGAGCACCTATGAAATGAGTTGGCGATGTCAGCCAGCCCAGGAGGGGACTGAGATTAGAAACACCCGGACAGCCGGCTGGGATGGAGGCAGAGGGCCAGGAGACTTAAGCCCAAGCAGTGCCTACCGAGACTGGAGGAGTGAAAAAAGGGTCATCATTTCATTTCAAAGTGTGTGTGGAGTGATACAGAGCCCAGGACCTCTTCCTGGCTTTGGGAGTCCCAAGACCAGCTCCTGCCTGGCATCATCAGTCTGGTGCAGCCTGGGGCTAAATGGCCAAAGTCTGTCAGGCCTTAAGGAGGTTTGATGGGAGGAATCAAATTATGAACTTTAGCTAGTTGGTAAATATACTCCTGGTTTTCAACTTAAACTCATACTTTTGTTTAATTTAAAATGTAAAATTTTTTTGTGCCTCCCAAATTCTTGAATTGCAATTACAGGCTTAACTTGCTCTTTTCTCTGCTCACTGTTGGCTTCAGATAAGAATAAAGATGAGACCAAAAAAAAAAAAAAAAAGAGAGAGACAAAAGCTAAGGTAAGCTGGGACCCTCTCTGGATGGGAGGAAAGAAAACTGCTCAATCACTATAGGGGCATTTGTTTTTACATTTGACAAAGTTAGTGTCACATAACACAGCTTTGCCTAGCAACTGATTGCTTGGGTTGTCCCTGCCTTGGTGTTCTCTGGACTGAGGTAGCTTGATCAGATGGCTTGTCTCAGGTACTCTTTGTTCTCTTGACTGGCCTTGTCTCACCCCTTACACATGTGATTAGTTTCCAGCCTCAGCCATTCCCTACAAGGAAGCTAAATGAGAGGTCTGACAGGTGGCTCAAACAGAAAGCAGATCTGTTGGCAGTGACACATATGGGGGAAAAAGACTGAGGTCATCAAGAGGTTGGGGAGCAAATACAAACAGATAAAGGGCCAAAATGGGCCAGGATCTGCCAACTGACCAAAGCTACATTGGGATCAATGTGTGCAATGTAAAAAATATGGACCTTGGAAAAATGAATGCCCAAAAATGATAATAGAGATGATAAAAATTCCAAAACTAGAGGCTGCTTGGTAGTAATAATTGACAGCAGAGGAAGAAAAAAAGACCAGTGGTGCCACAAGACTGAAAAACAGATACAAAAGGGTCTGACAACTGAGAGGAATCTGCAAGGCTGCGCAAGGCTGCACTGGAAAAAGTTGAGCAACTCACGGCCAAGGTGAAATTGGCCCAATGCCTGCAGGAGCTAACAGAATGAGAGTCAGCTCAGCAACTACTACTGGTTAAGAGGCTGCCCAGAGGTGACTACAGATAGAGGAAAAAACACATGAGCATGCTGGAGTGGCTATTTGATGAGACAGAGGCAACTCAAGGAGAAACTGAAGAAGCTGAAAGAGCTCAAGAACATCCCAAGCATAAAATATACAATTTTATTGGCAGGTGAAAAAGACTAACTGCCTAAAATAGTTAACAGAGGCACACACCCATGCCAAAGTACAAGCAGAGCTGGAAGCACAAAAACTACAGTGGTACATACAAGAGGAGAAGACATAGTGGGGGAAAAAAACAGTACACAAAAAAACCCACAATAGATAGAAAGAGCTGCAACATCTGCTGCAGAGTTCAGAGGCAGAGATGAAAGCCAAGATTCAACAGGTGGAGACAACCAAACACAACCGGCAACATATCAAACAGGAGGTTGCCATGGTATGCCTCCGGCTGGAGACAACTGAACACCAGTGTGGTACAGCTAAGGGTGAACTACAGGCTCTATGTACATGAATGGAGGAAACAAAAACCCAAAAGCAACAAGCACAAGAAAACACTGAGCACTTGTGGAGATAAATGCAAAGGAAAGCCAACACAAGCATCAAGAAGAGACAAAACTGGCTGTATGTGAAAACTAAAGCTGAGACAACTAAAAAACCCCCAAAAACAAAAAGCAAAACCTGAGGGCTCTACAGTCACTGGAGAAACTGCAACTATAGGCCAAGGAGACAGAGAACGACTGTGGTAGAGACAGAGCAAACACACCAGCTACAGTGACCCTAGAGACAATTCAGTGTAACACGGAGGCAAAACTAGAAGGTTGTAGGGAGCAGCTGAAGCTGGAAATCAATCACACTGGTTGCAAGGCAGGGAGGTTGAAATTGACATCAGCTTCCTGAGTGCATAAATAAATGCTCTATAGTTCTTGGACAGTTCCTCCCCTCCCATCAGGAGAGAGAGGACTCCACCTGACCTTAAGTTTCATCTCTTGTCTTTATTTCTTCATTCTCTCACCATTTTTCCCTGGGAACATTGAGAGCAGTGCAGGATGCAGCACCTGGTGACAGAACAGGGACCCAGGTCAGGAAAAACAAGTGGGTGAAGGGACACATCTCATTTGTGTGCAACAGTTGTGCATTGGAAGGTCAATACTCAGCACAGAAGTGCACTGGTATTGGCAATTATCAGCCTCCAATTTTGGAATTTTTATCATCTCTATTATCATTTTTGGGCATTCATTTTTCCAATGTCCATATTTTTTACATTGCACACATTGATCCCAATGTAGCTTTGGTCAGTTGGCAGATTTTGGCCCTTGTTCCCAGGTGTGAAAACTTGGGGCTTGGGCTGGGGATATAGCTCAGTGGAATAAGCGCCTGCCTAGCAAGCGCAGGGTCCTGAGTTCGATCCCCAGTACCGCAAAAAAAAAAAAAAAAAAAAAAAAAAAAAACTTGGGGCTTGGAGGTCCCCTGACCCTAAAAAGAAAGAAAGACAAAGAAAGCAAGAGTGAGAGCAAGAAGGAGGGAAGAAGGGAGGGAGGGAGGAAAGAAGAAAGGAAGAAAGCGGGCTAGAAGAAGCCAAAAGGAAAAAGGTGTAGGCGTGGGACAAACAGAGTTTCAAGAACCACAAATGTATATGTATGTAGAAATGTCTTTTGCATGCTTGATTCCTGTATTTACTTTTCTTTTCTGTGTTTTGATTAAAGGAGTTTTGCAACCACAAAAGATTTGGCTCAGAGCACTACTTTAAAATCAAGTCCTGAGCATGAAAAATAAGGCAGAACAAGGGTACCACTGATATAGCTTAAACCCTCTGGCTTTGCTCAACTAGGTAGGAAAGAAACTATGGGAGACAAAAAAAGGAAATTCTTTTAAATTGTCCACTGTGCTGGGGGTGGGGTTAGGTGGATGGGACACAGGCTGGATGTGGGGAGGGCCCTGCAGTCTGGTCCTAGGCCAACTTAGCTGGGATTTCGTAGCTGCATGGGAGCCCAGCACGGGCTGCTGGTGCAAGCTGCAGGCAAAAATCCCCACTACCCACATACATGTTTCTGGTGCTGAAAGTTTACATGGTGCAAATAGTGCCTATGCTCAGAACCCCAGCAGCAGTGGGGAATTCAGCAGCCAGAGTGAGCAGCAGCCGGCTCACCCAGTGCCTGGGGTCAGCCAATAGAGGCCATGGCTACAGAGGCAACCACCCCATCCCCTGGGGAGTGGGAGACGTGGTTGATGGAGTCCATCCCCAGCAGTAAGGCAGGTCAATTGAGCCGCTGCCAGCCGCTCACCAAACACCCCCCAGGCGATGGAGCAGAAGCTGCAGCCAGGGGTAGGAGCCCAAATACAAATGGAAATCAAGGTTAAGATCTAAATTACTTGAAATACTACTCAAATCAACCCAAACTCTTATATCCCCGAATTGGTCATTCTTCCCTTGACAAAAATTAAAAAACTATAGATGAGGAAAGATGATCCAAAGATTTTGGGCTTTCTGCTATCTATTAGGTTCATAGATGGAATTGATTATTTAAAGGGCAAACATTTTAAAGGGCTTCTAGACACAAGTGAGGATGGTCTCCAAGTACAGCAAGTATGGGTCTGCAGTAACAGCAGTGCTAAACTGCTTAACCTGGAAGAATGAAAAAGGCCATTCTGGATATTTCTCACCTTATGTCCTCCCCCATATACCAATCAATCTATGGGATCATGACATATAACAACATCTGATAACTTTAACTGAGTCACAGGAAGCAACCCCAACTTTTTCAGAACTTTGTTGAGTCACAGGTTGGAAGTTCCGCCTCTTAGGGAATAGAGCTGTTTTTTCTCTCTCTCCATTACAATTGGCACTAAAAGAAGCCTTTACATTTTTCCTTCAAGGTGATTGATTTTTAAAACTCTTTTTATTATCTCTCTCCATACTGAAGATAAAAAATATTTTACATTTAAAAATTATATTTTAAAAATTATATTTCCTAAGATTTACAATAATGGAGATATTTTAAAAGATTACTTAAAAGGACATAATTTTCATAAATGGAAATTTTATCCCTTGTCTCAAGAAATGTATTTTTCAGTGATAATTTTGGTCTTTTAGGATTATAGTCAAAAATTTTCCTCATTTTAGATTATATAGCTATTAAAACTCTTTGTTCTTCTTAATATCATATACAGTATATGCTACTGATTTTAAAAGTTTTTTATTGGCTTAATAATGCTTAGTTATTGCAAACTGATCAGGCCCACAATCTCCTAAATGAGTGGATGGTGAAGGCTTAAATAAATGAGACAATTGGAATAATTGTAGGGCTCCAGGAGGGTCTAAATCTTTTATACTGAGATTCTCTGGGTTAAGACAAAGACTTCTCTGGGCAGCCATATTTATTTGGTTTACAAAGAAGGGGATACTCAAGACAACATGGGAATCTGAGCAGGATCTTGGGAGAATTTTCCCAACTAGTAAACTATGTCAGTCAGGAGTACTACCTTATGTTAGGGTTGGTATTTATTGTAGGAGTGTGGAGACTGAAGCTATAGTTTCCTTATAATTAATTGGGGTTGGAACCAAACATCCTAAGTTGTGGCTTTATCTTTTCCTTTGAGGTGTCACCACTTCATAGGCCAATACAGGCCTCAGCGGTGACCAGTGACTCATAGAAGTTCATTTACTATGAGTCCACTGCCCATCTTCAGACAAGGTGCCTACGCTTCAGACAACTCGTAAGTAAACATGGAAAGCCAATTGGTTAATATTAAATCCTGCTCAGAGCCACTTCACAGTGATCTCCAACAGTTTCTGTAAGTCCTTGGTGTTCTCTTGATTCCTAATAAGGTTGATTGCCTATTGTACATTCCTAAATTTATTTGATAAAAGCTTTGGTATTTTACAAGCAGGTATAAAGGTTTAAAATACAATCTGAGAACACTGAAGTTTAAACAGTTGCTTGATTTTTAACTTTCCATTTAAATATTGGCAGGCCTAGTGGGTACAGACTAGGGGTACAGACTATGACAACTTTTCATGTTTGAGTCACCTTATATAGCAAAGATATATTATACCCCAAACTATTCAGATCAACCCTAACTGATTTTGAGACTTTACTTGGTAATATTAATTGGCTTTGCCCAACTCAGCGTATGCCCACTGGGGTCCTTTGGCAGTCCTGGGGTCATTTTCAATGGCTTTGGTCATGAGGTGCAAACTCTTATTATTCCCTTTTCTTTAGTTCAACAATAGTGGTTATGACAGTTTTCATCCTCTTGGGGTTCTACATTGGCTGACTTCTCTGGAGTTATTGATTGTCATTATCCTTCAGACAAATTAATTCAATTTGCCTCTGTTTTCACAGATGGATCATCTTAAGGTAGGGGAGGCTATGTGACAGCTTTCTCTTCCAAAATATAGGGTTCTGGTTTCTCACCATACAATCAAAATTCAACTATAAAAACAGAAGGGAGAATCAATCTCTCCCACTGCACTTGGCAGTGTATACTTCTACAATTCAATCAGGTAAGGCAAAAGAAGCTAATTTTGGGTCAAGGATATGCTTGTGTTTTGCTAGAGCATGCTGTCCAGCTGTATCGTGAACTCAGATCTGGAGAAGTTTATTCTTCCTTTCAAAAAGCTGATGACAATGATGGCTCAAAGACTGCTCTACAACCAATAGACAAGGATGAGGCTAGATCTGACCTGGGGCCAGTGAAGGAACTGACCCGGAGTGCCCAGGAGATGGTAACCAAAATGGGATCAAAGCTCTGAGTAGGTGACGGAGAATATAAAGATAACTGAGCTAAAGCTACCAGTATTCTTAAGAAAATATAAAATACAAACGTGTACATTAAGCACAGATAAAAGGTTTCATTCCTTCCAAATTCTTCTTCTAAGAGATCTTTGCTAATTGATAAACAACAAAATAGGACTAGTATATTTAAAATTATAAATCTTTAAAATTGTAATAGAGTTACTATAATTCAATTTGGACAAAAATATATTTGAGTGCACTCTGATTTTATAATATGTTTGTTTGTCCAATCATTTAAAGCTGTGTCTTTGTCATATCCATGAACAACTGTTCCTTTTTTATTTGAGCTCAACAATTTTTTCTTTTTTCCTTTTTTCTTGTGCATTTTTGGATCATTGTAATACAATTTGGATTGTAGACTTAAAAACATACTTCAACCTGGATTACCAGCTGGTCAAAATGTTATCAAAATTGGTTTTCTCGCAGGTTATTAAAAACTTAAAATAATTAACAAAAATCCCTTAGGGTGAGGAGAGATTATAGGACAGGACTCCAATTGATGAGTAGAGGAGTGGCCAACCTTTCTTGATTAATGAGGAGCCCTCAGTGATCTTGATGGTTTTATGGGAGACACCCCCAATAATTTCATCATCGGTCCAAAGGTAAAGTTTTCTAGAAAAAAATACAATAAGGTTTCTCTCACAAAAGATGTTCTTGGTACAAAACTAAATTAAGAAACAAAGGTTTTCACATGTGTATGACAATTCATTATTGTTAATCTCATGGTGTATTAAACGTATTCATGATTCCAGATGTACAGGTCTTCCAAAATGTAAAACAGGGATTGTTTATGGTGATAAAACTTTTCTTTCTGATTCAGACGTCTGCCTTTAACAAAAAACTTGTGATGTACACCCAATAAAAGGACAACAAATTAGGTATAAGCTTCTTATGTATTAGATAGAGATGATTGGTTGAAGGGGTTACGTTATGTCAAGGTGAAAATTTAAGTGTGTTACAAAATATAATGATTGCCACGCTGCAGTGTTATATGTGGTTTTGATTTCTAAATTTCTGTGTAAAAATAATGTAACTGTTAACATTCCATAGGATAGATTTAAATATTAGAATATCCATGGTTGTTAGAAACTGACAATTTCATTTTATGTTTAAAGTGTTTGATATTCAGATAAGACCATAACATTAAGCTTACTGCCTGCATTACAATCACATGGGATGGGCCCCATGCTATAATCTTGTCCATCCCCTAATGCTGTTAAAGTTACAGGAGCTGTGCCTTAGGTCCCCACAGTCAGTAGAGACCAATGGCCCAAGACAGGTAGACCAGCCAGCAGGATCTAGAGCACCAGAACCAGCTGATGGTACGACAAGATTGGGCTATCACCAAGACCAAGAGCTCTGCTCTGGTCACCCCAGAAGCTGACCAGTCTATACACAGCTGGAGCTTGAGGATCAACATGAGGATGCAATGACAACATAAGTCTCTTTTCCTTTTTGTTATAATTCTTTCTCTCTCTGCTCAACAGGGAGCCAACCCTCCATAACAAAGTAAATGTTAATGGTAGCGATTTTCTCTATTAAACTTATAGAAAGCATCCAAGTGTGGAATGAAGAGGGACTTAAAGAGCAATCCCTTTCGAGCTCTCCTTCCCTATAGCTATAACTTTTTGTTCTTGTACAGATAAGGTTAGCAACTATGTCCTGTAAACAGAGTTTATGTCATCTGTTCTCACAGAATTCATAAGGCTCTGCCTACTTTCAAAGCTAAGTTATTAATTGCTTTGTCTTGCTTTTGTACCCTTGCTTGCCCCATCCTCCCCCAGTTTCTAAAGACCAACTCATTCAGTCAAATGTATAAAACTAGACCTTTTGCTTTGTTCTACTGCCAAGCACTCAGGACAGGGGTTTGACTTTGGTCGGTATACTTCTAAAATCCTGAAAATAAAGCCTCCTGTTATTCCCCATTGGTCTCTCTGATCTTTTAGATTCCATGACAGTGTGGTCATCAGATACCTGTACTTTAAAACTTACTACAGCCAGGCATGGTGGTGTATGCCTATAATTCCATCACTTGGGGGGCTGAGGCAGGAGAATTGCCATGAGTTTGAGGTTACCCTAGACTGCACGGTGAGACCTTGTCTCAAAAAACCAAGACAAACAAAGCTTCTTACATTGAACCAGGGATGTGGCCCAATGTTAGAGCATGTACCTAGTGTGTGGGAAGTCCTGAGCTTGACCCCTACCACTAGAAAAGAAATAAGAAAGAGTTTATCAGGTAGTATAAAAGTGCTACCCAAAGTGATTTCACCAAGCTGCACTAGCTTCAATATATCCAGTAAGATATGAGTTCTAATAATTTTATATTTGTCATACTTGATATAGACTTTTTAATTTTTACCAATCATGTCAGTTTGAAATTGTATCTCACAATTGTTTCCATGTTTTACACCTCCTTGTAAACTGTCTTTGGCTTAGTGTTTCTTTGTTAATCTGCCTGAGTTTGTTATGTAAAATGATGCCTTATTAGAAAAGCACCCTCAATTTCTGTTCACCATCTGACTGAGGGTGAAGTTTTTGAGACTATCAATAAACTCTGTTTTGGTTTAGCACATTGGATTAATTGAGCGTAAAGATCTACTTCTCTTCCCTTTGGAGACATTATTAAGGTAAAATAAAGGTGTTTCTTTAAAAAGAAGAAAGAAATAAATAAAAAGAAAAGAAAAACTGACCCTTTATACTCCTGGAAAACAAGCTAATGATGTCATTAGTTAACTGGACATTTTGAGATGGTTGAGCATGGTAGAAAGCAATAGGGTTGGAGGCTTTGGATCTGAGATGAGAGACCAAGAAGCATTTTTGTACCTTTTTAGACTTCTGTGAAACATAATAAATGTTCAACAACTAATATGCAGCAGAGTAAACTGAGATGATGGTAGGAATATGGGTGGCATAGCAGGTGAGAAGGGTGCGAGAAAGGCCTGCAAACAGGAACATTAATGTCAAGGCTCCCTGTGCCACAGCTGTGCCCCACCTCATTTCCACACTCTGATGCGCATGTGCAGCTTTACGCTTTTGATGCACATGTGCAGCTTTACACTTTTACTTCTATGTGGTGCAGGGGATGGTGCTCAGGACCTCACACTGCTACACCCTCAATCTGACTTCAGGTTTAAAGGGTCAAAACTGTGTCTTCTCTTCTGAAAATAAATGGCTTCCACTGAAGAAAACTTAAGGCTCCTGTCTCAGTCTGTTTTCTGCTAATACAGTAGAAATCTGGGAATTAATTTATAAAGGAAAGCAAATTATTTGGACTATGGTTCTGGAGACTAGATGGCCCAAATCATAACGTCAGTGCTGGTGCTGCTTCAACTCATGGCAGAGAGCATAGGGCAAGTGAGCGCTTGTAAGTGGAGACAAAACAGGAGGAGCAGCCCTCCTTTATAACAATCCCCTCTTGTGCTAACTAACTCAGTCCCGGGAGAGTGAACCCTCACTCCTCTGGGAAAGACACTGATGCTTTCTGAGGATTTAATCACCTTAAAAGGCCCCACTGCCTTTCAGTAGCCTTAAGTTGGGAATGAAGTATCAACGTGAGTTTAGGTAGGGAAAAATCACACGTGAGCTGTGATAGCTTCTCTATAGATGTTGAGGGCAAGATGAAGTCAAGTTTGGACATGCAAAAACTCATTGTTTCCAGCCAAAGAGTTAGTTTACTAAATTCCTTACAGGAAGAACAAGGGGGCGGCAGCCAGTAGGTTGGGCTTGCTAGTCCCATGTTGGACTGCATATTAGCTTGAACTCATGTTCTTTTCTCCATAGAACTGCACTTCTATTTGGGATAGATTTGTGGCAGTTATGAAGACTGTGGAGCACCTAAAGCCCTACTACTCCACCCTAAGTGCCGCTCCTACTAATTTATGTATATAAAAACTTTCTTTAGGCCATGTATGTTGGCATATACCTGCAATCCCAGTATTCAGGAGGCTGAGGCAGAAGGATGGCAAGTTGAAGCCCAGCCTAGACAACTTAGTGAGACGTCAAAAAAAGAAGTGGTAGGGATGTAACTCAGTAGTAGAGCACCCCTGAGTTAATCCCCTGTATTCCCCCAAAATCCCTTGGGATATCCCAGAAGACCAAGTAAAAAAGGAAACGTGGTAATCTATAAATCACTTAGAAAAGGTACAAGAAGCTAGAAGTACAAAGGAGTTTCATTAGCTTGTAAGAATCTCATTCCAAATTATATAGGATGTGGCATGCCCCATTTGGAGTTTCTTTTTTAACCATAAGAATATGTCACTTTTTTTAAAAAATAAAAAAGCCATACTAATATTTGAGGCAAACCAAGAAGTGGGGCTAATCTTCAAGTGATTTATTTCCACTGAATTCAGGGCCATGGAGGTGGGATGACTGGTGGGTGGGACATCCTGGTGTGGCAGCTCAGTGTCATCTGTCAGGCTCAGATGAGAGAATATGCAGTCAGTACAGACAGATATAGGGTAGAAAGAATGTGTTCTTACATGAAACCCACCTTCTTCCTTCTGGACTCTTCTTGTTAGAAAAATTGGACAAGACGTCAATTTTACCCAGTCAGAAATTTTATCATAGTACCTTCCTAGGGCTTCACCTCCTGAAACACTTGATTAAATGGACACTAGATAGAGTCTGAGTAAGTCTCCCTGAGAGGACATGAGGCCCTCAACTTGATCTACTGAGTAAATTCCTGATTCTTATCGCAGACAAAAGAATTTTAGAAAGTGTCAAAGTCATAAAGGAGTAGGCTTACTCAGCGCAGTTAGGAAGTAAAGGAGACCAGTAAAAGGACTCCAGCCAGAGTAACTGTAGGGGACTCACTGTGATGCAGAGATTCAGACTGGCCCACTCACAAAAGTATGAGGGAGGCTAGCTTTTAAGGACCAGCTGAGGTGGGCTAGGTTCTGGTTGATCATTATCTCAGTTTGACTTTCCAGGGCATCAGTGGAATTCTTATGGCTCCAGAGGCAGTTTGGTTCCCATGAGATGACTATCATTGTTCTGAAGGGGGCTGCCTTGTGTTCATGTCAAGGGGTAATTGTTCTTCTTTTGGGAAGAGATGACCTCATCATAGGGAGATTGGCCAGTCTCTGCTTTTGCTGGAACCCAGGTAATTGTAGAAATGGAGATACCTAGGCTTTGCACCTGCGGGCTCTGAACTGGATATTGTGAAAGTTGGCAACTGAGTGTTCTTGCAAACACTGAAAATGATTTCAGTTACTCTTACCTTGGTGTCCTCTTCATGAAGAGGAATGAGATAGATTAAGTAAATTTGGGGCTAATAAAACTTGCAATATAGGCACTAC
This sequence comes from Dinomys branickii, assembly GCA_004027595.1. NCBI lineage: Eukaryota > Metazoa > Chordata > Mammalia > Rodentia > Dinomyidae > Dinomys > Dinomys branickii. Next base: position 70,028 of record PVLD010007484.1, on the reverse strand, counting down.
CTAAGTGATTAGCATGTCTATTTACACAGCTGAGTGGGGATCTGCTATAAAGTTTTAAGGTAATAAAGGAGACATGAAATGAAGGCCGAGATGCCGAGCTTTGTTCTGCTTTTAGTTACTGTCTTAATCACTTTCTCATTGCTGGGACAAAATACCTGACACCAACAACTTAAAAGAGAGGCTTGTTTTGGCTTAGAGTCTGTAAAACGTTCGGTTCAGTCCGTGGCTCCAAGGCATGAGGGCCATGGTGGAAAGATCTGGTGGAGGAAACCTGTTCACACGACGGCAGCCAGGAAGCAGAGAGAGAAGAAAGGAGACCCGGGGGGTAGGAGACACGGCCAGGTCACACCCCTTGTCACCCGGCTCTTTCAGGCCCACCTCCTAATAACACATTCAGCTAAGCAGCATCAGTACATTAATCAGCCCCCTGATGACGTTAACACCCCAGTGATCCAATCACCTTCCAAACCCTTGCTGCTCAACACATGAAAGTTTTGAGGGCGATATTGCAGGTCTAAATGAGAACAGTTATCCACTGGACATCTGTAAGTCCCACCTCTAGGTTCCCGACAGCCTAAGAAGAAAATAAATCACACTTTTAATGAGTAACGAGGTAGAAGTGCTGGGATTTTCTTGTCTTCGGTCCCTATGGCGGTCTCTAACTGTATCTCAACCAAACTGGATTCAAATATGACATTTTATTATGCTTAAGTGTTACACAATCATTAAAGAAAACTTGGAAAATACAGAAAGGTAAGAAGAAGAATAAACCATTCACGTCCCCACACTTTAAAACAGTTAGGTGCTCCAAACTCAAACCCTAAAACGATTCCAACAGTACTAGCGAGGACAGATCTACACTGTTAGCTTGCTGAGAGCTGTATCAGGTACTTTGCCTGAACTCATTCATGAGTCAATCAGGAAGATTTCCAAATGGTGCCACTGTCTGGATTCCTGTGTTAAGTGAGCCACATTATTTTGCAAAAGTGTCAGTTTGCAGGCATGGTAGGACTCCTTTGTCCTGCATTTCTTGCCCCAGAGAGGAGCTGGACTAAGACAGGGACCTTTACCTGCAGAGCTAGGTTTTGAAGATCAATAACAACAGGACTGCCCCAGTGTTTTGTTTTATTTAATTTACATATAGAAAAATGAAAACATATGTGTCCAGTCTGATAAATTTGTACTTCCAAACTTGTACATGCCATTTGTATAAATGTACAAAAACATTGTCATCACCCCAGCAGTAGGGTTGTCAGGAGATTCTGTTAAGTTCCTTTAGAGGTAGTATTACTACCTCATCCCAAGAGACTCCACAGGGATTAAAAGCACCTTAGAAGTCTAGCAGTAAGGGTAATTAATTCATCATCTTTTATTTCAAATAAACTTCTCATTTAGAAATGCTTTAGACTTACAGAAAAGATAGTATGTTGTTCACATAATTTCTAATACTATCATTTTACACAACCTTGGTACATTTTCTAAAAGTACTAGCTCCTTTATGATGATACATTGTGTCAACTTCGGAAATCTAGAGGTTTGGGTAAGAGACTCAGGAGTTTTGCATCCTGGAGTGAAAAGGACATGCCCTTGCCCTTCTGGGATGTTGTTCATTGTGTCAGTTTGAGAAGTTTAGAAGGTTAACTATGTGATTTTCCTGAGCCTGTGCAAGAGGAGGGCATGGAGATGATGTGAGTGCTACATGACCCCTGGGTGGAGGTAGACTGCTTACAATATAAGGGAGAGAAAGAGGCTTGCTCTCTGGTCCTCCTATCTTTTGCTCTTGTTGCTTTGCTGTTTTGCAGCTATAAATGTTTGCCTGCTGCCAAGTGCCACTATGCCTTGGAGCCAGCCAAGTATGGACTGAAACCTCCACAAATTGTGAGCTAAATAAACCTTTCCTTCCTTAATTTTGGGGGTTGGGTATTTTGTCTCAGCAATGAGAGAAAAGTAACCAAGACAAGCTCAAAACTTTACTTACAGTTTACATTTTTTTTCACAAACAACCTTTATGCTACGGCCTATTTAGCAATCACACATCATAGGACAATTTCTCAGTCCTTTCTTCTTTCTGATGAAATGGATAGTTAATGAGAAGGACTGAAGTGGGATTTGTCTGATGTTCTTTTATTGGTTAGACTGTAGTTATGGTTTCTTGTGATGAGGACCACAAGCAAAGTGCTGTTTTCATTATCTCATATCAATGGTAAGCACAATCAACATGTGGACTCATTGTCGACACTGATCTTGAGTATCTGGTTGAGGCAGTGTGCAAAGTTTCTTAGCCTAAGTTTATTTCCTCTCCACTCCTTCCTATACTGTACTCTTTTGAAGTAACTATGCACAGTGTATACTTAGGGTCAGTGTGATTAACACAACCCTCTTGATGGGGTATTAATAATTATAATTCCTTTGTAGGGAATATTAACCCTTTTCATTTATTTAAAATTTCTTCAATAATTTATTCGTGTCAGTACAAATATTTTATATCCAGGTATGTGATTTATTTTATCGTTAACATCCTGGTTTGGCTCCTGGGCTTTCTTTTGAGTTGATGACACCTGTGTCTTCTGATACACCCTTTCACACTTTTGAGTGCTTCCTAATTTCAGGCCACATAAGATTTTCTAGGCTCAGCTTGTGTTTTGTGTGCTCCAGTTCTATTGATACAGGAATGATACAGGGACTCCAGATGATATAAGGGAAATATAACTTGCAACTTGCTAGAAGTCCAATACTCTGAGTTCATGTTCCTCAAAATCAAAGAATGAATTTTAAGGAACCATGGAGTTTAAGATTAGGAAATATTTATTGAGTGTGAGATAAAGCTCCTGAGAGGCAGGAGGGAGTCTTGAGTGGGTTGCTGCAGTCCCCACTTACAGGGGAGGATTTATAGAAGATGACAAGGTGGGTATGAAATCATGAGGTGGATATAAGGTGGGATAAAACTATGATCAACCAATAAGATTACAAGAACCGTCGCTTAGGTAATACAGACCGAATGGGGAAGCAAGTCATGTAGCAAGTGTGAATGGAAAGATGAAGGATCTTTCGTAGAAGAGGCTCAGTCCTCCCACCCAGGACTGGTGCTTAGAGTATCAGTCGTTATTGTTTATCCCACAGTGAGGTGTGCAGGTGTAATCCTTCCATGTTTGTCTTGAGGCCTGGCTTTCAACAAATGCACCTCCAGCCACAGCTGTAATGTGTTCTCACCTTCTGCACTGACTTCTTTGGGGAGGGGGGGTCTAGCTGTCTTACTGCCTATAATAATAGTTCAAACTAATTTAGCTGCCTACTCTAGCCACCCATTTCTTTCAGGAGCTCTGGTCCTTTTTGTTTGGTAAGTTTTTTGAAGCCAGGATGAGGGGCCAACAGCTTCTTTTTTTGGCTGAAAACCAAGACCATCCTCGGCAGAAGTGAGAGTAAACTTGATACAGCATAATAAAAACTCCTAACCTGAATGGTATCTGGGGTGTTTGTGTTCTCCAAAATTAAAGAATGAATTTTGGGAACAATGGAGGTTAAGAGCAGAATATATTTACTGAGGAAAAGAAAGTTTCTGTCCAAGAGAGGGACAGAAGAGGGGCCGAGTGGGTTACCTAGGACTTTGTTTTTTTCTAGGGACTTTATTTTATAGAGAAAATCCATGAGGTGCTGCGGATCCAAGGTAGGGGAAATGGACAAAACTATGGTCAGCCAATAGGATAGTAATTGTTCAGGCATACTGAGTAAATTGGGATGAAATGGGGAAGCAAGTCAGTAGCACGCGGACATGAGTACAGAATAGGGGCTTTTCCTATAGGAGCCTGGGCTAGTGAGTCTTTCTGGCTTTTTGAAGGTGGTTGTTACTTATTTAAAATATCAATCCCTGACGTTTACACTAGGGAGGTATGTGGGTGCATCTGTTTAGCCCCTTTTGTCTTGAGATCTGGCCCACAGGTATCTTGTCTTTCACGTTGGCTCCTTGGAGGGCCTGGCCCAATCTGACTGCCTGTAACATTTCTATCTAACTCAGCTGCCTATGACAAACTGACCAGTCAGCTCCCGGCGCACCCTCAGGGTACCTCCCCTCGCCTTCCGGGGCCAACTTCCGGCGTGCCATGCGCGCCGCTGGTGGTGACGTCAAGACGCTGAACCCGCGGTGGAACGCTCCGCGGTGTCCTTAAGGTCTTCGTCCTGCTTCCGCTCACGGCTCCTCCTTCGCAGGTGACTGTGCCTTTCAGTTGGGGCGACAGGACCCTCCTCGGCCCCCTTCCCGGCTCCTTTAGAACCTTGAGTCGCACTTTCCGGCCGGACTCTGCGCCCCTCTAAGGGAATGGCCCACATCCAAGCCGCTCCACCCGCGCCCCACTTCCCGTCCGACCTTCGCCGCCCAGAGCCCGCAGCCCGGTCCTTAGGGTGCCCCGCCGAACTCCCCGAGCCGCCCCGCGCCGTCCCGCTCCCCTCGGCTCCGCCTGCCCCGGCCGTCCGCCTCCCGCCCTTGTTTTCCCTGGCCGCTGCTCTCACACGGTCTTTATTTTAGGTTGCTGTCTGTATATGATTTTGTGTCTGTTTGAACATTTGATTCTGTTACCCGACGGGATTGAGAACTCCAGAGGTCTGGGATTTTTGTGTCGGCCTAGATTGTTTTTATTTTTAAATGTCAGACTTGGGGCATTTAATAGGGGGTTTCATAGATGAGCGAATAGTAAATTTCTGGTGTTTCAAGAACTATTCAGGAAAAGAATTGGATACATTATTAGACAATTCAGAGAAATTGGTTAATTCAAATGCCACTGATGGGGCGGCTTACAGAGAATCACTGCTTTGCTGACTTCCACTAGACTATGAAAGGAACGAGGAATATTCCACTGGTTTTCTCTGACCTTTGAGGAAGTCAGTGGCCTTGCGGGAAGTGACTTGTCTGAAATCACGTGGGGAATTAGGCTCCCAGGGGGGACTGCTTGTTTACTTGTAGCTCTTGATTTTTGTGGAACTGGGTGTAGGTGATGCAGGAGGATCACCAGTTTGAGCCTAGCAATTTAGTGAAAGCTTGTTTCAAAATACAAAATAACTGGGAATGTAGCTCAGTGCAAAGGCAGGTTCAATCCCCAGAAAAAAAAGTATTTGTCTAACAAATTAATGACTAATACATGTGTGCACAGACACATCTATGTATATGTGTCCATGCTGTGGGTGTGTCCGCTTCACGCCTGCATGTGCATGGGAGAACTGATGTGAGTGGCTCACGGTGTGGGGCTCAGCTGTGACCCCTGGGTCCAGGAAGTGTTCAACTGCGTGGGTCTGCTGGACAGAACTTGGGGCTTGGGAGGAGACCCTCCGAGCAGGTGTTCTGCACTTCCCTTGTGTCTGGTGTTTAAACTGTGGCAGTGATCTCTTATTCTACTCTTCCCTGATCTTGAGGCAGGAATCAAATGTGCTTTGCTGGATTTTTCCTAGTGCCTGATAGGTAGTGGGTGGTTAGTAATTGCTTACTGAAGTAGGCTCAGAAAAGGACCCAGCAGTTAATGAAGAATATTCATTGGCATTATGTCGTAAGGTTATAAATAAATATTCTTTCGGTGTTGAGCATTGAACTTAGGGCCTTGGTCTTGCTAAACACATGCCCAGCCCTAAGCAAGGTATTTTATATTCTGCATTTGTACACAGACTCTTAGGATTGGCCTGCCCATTCTTTTAGAGAAAGACTCTTACTGATTTTTTTGCTTTGTTTTGTTTTTCCCTTGAAGGGCTGTACTGGGGATTGAACCCAGGCTTTCTATGTATGTGTATGCTTGGCAAGTGCTGTACCACTGTGCTACATTCCCTCTATTGAATTTTTCGTCTGGGTTAGCATTTTTTTAATCGAAAGCTCTGAATGTTTGTAGTTTAGAACATTCCGTTTTTGTTCTTTGAAAACTGTGTATCATTTCTTGATGATAATAGTGCCCCCCTGGGGGGTTTTCTTTTGACACCTTCATTGTCTCTGATTCTTGTGGGGTCATCCCCCGAATCTTTTATGTCCTGGACCAGTGGTGAACCTACGGCATGTGTGCAGTAGTGGGCTCTTCATACCTTTGAAAGCTCTAGAAGGTCCACTGTTACTGATCTAGGCTTTCCTCACATGTTGCATGGTGCTTGCTCTCTGTTCCTATTCAAAGGAGAGGTAGTAAAAACTGGTAGAAAGTCTTGTATTTGTTTGAGATTTACCACCTGGTGAGCTTCCCTGAAGAGGAAAGTGCAAACCCGCTCTTTTAAATTTGTGTTTTACCCATTTCTTCTACTAGAGTGTAAGCTACAAAACAACAGGCAGCTAGACTTGGTCTCTGCTGTATCCTTAGTGTCTAGGATGACACTAAGCACACATTAGCTCCACTAGGGACATTTTTGTTGGGTGAAAATATGATGGCATTGTTTCTCTGCCTTAGATCCTATTGGAAGAATAATTGTTTTAGACAATTGTTTCTGGAAACCAAATTCAATTCAGCTTAAAGAATAAACTTACAGTTTTGCTTAGCAGAAAGCCCTGGATTAGTGTGGGTTTTCCTTAGTTGGTGGCTTAGCATCAAGAAGTTTGTTATCTCTAGGGTCAGCTGCCTGTAAGTTGAACCCGCCTGGTCATAATGAAGCTTCCAGCAACAGGGAGCAGTTTCTGTGTTCACATCCACTGGGAGAAAGGGGGAGTTGGGCTTTCCAGGTTGAATTTGTCTGTATTTACATGTTTAGAGAACCTGAATGAATGAGAGCAATAGTATGTGGGGAAGATAAACTTCAAATTTCCTGGTAGGACAAGTGGCATTAATTGACAGAATTACAAGAAGGGTTAGAATCTTCAGAGTGAAGAATTTAGAGATACTGCAGTGTAACATAACTGAGGCTTGTAGAGCTCTTTTCCTAAAGGTTTAGAGAAAGGTGAGAATTCAGCCACACTTAGACACGGAGAGAGTTGTGTGAAAGGACTAATTTGCATTTTGAATTTTCCATTTCACCTTTTACTCTGATTTACTAACTTTTCAAATCTTTTAGTGCCTTCAAATAATACTAAAAAAAATTGAAGTTGAAACAGAAGTGGCCTATAGTTGGGTTCCAAATAGTATTTGTTGCCTTCAAAAAAAACAAAGTGAAAATAATGTGTACATATCGTTGAAAGGGAGTTCAAACACAGGAAGGTGTAACGGGGCTGACTAGTGGTCTGTCACTTACATGGTATTGCCACATCCCTCTTCTTGGAGGCTTGTGTCCTTAGTAGGTAGCACACCAGTGCTCTTGTGTGCATGCTCAGCACACCCTGATTTGCCTCACTGTTTGAAAGAAAGGACAGGAACTCAGCTGTTGGGACTGCTGAAGTTACAAATTGATCACAGGTGCTAGGGGGTGGGTTAGGTGCTCAGGCTGGCCAGGCGAAGTTACTGGGCAGAAGGGTTGAAATTGCTATCAACCTCCTCAGAGTATAAATAAACTGTACTGTGGTGGTTGAGCATTCCTTTTCTCCCATCTGGAGAGAGGGCTCATCTGGATCTCAGCTTTGTGTATATTGTCTCTTATCTTTATTTCTCCATCCTCTCGCTGTTCCCCCCATCCCTCCCCAACTTCCAGAGCACAGAGAAGGGGTTCTCTTCCAGGGAAAGAGGTTTTTGGTGGGCTTTGGAGGGGGTGGGTCAGTTCTCCAGGAAATGCTTGTAATCAGCTGACGTCCTCTGGGAACTGCTGGTGACCTTAAGCAAAATGAAGTCTGCATCTCTTGAGATGGCAGGTGGGCTTATTCAGACTGGCAGCACCCCTGCCTGGGCTTTATCATTTTCTTCTACCTGATGATCTGCCACAGGCAGAGGAGCTCACTGCATCTTCTGCTGTTACGTGCCACTTGGGCTGTGCCGTTTTCGTTTTTGTTTTTGTTTTTTTTGAGAAGCGTAACATTGCAGTGACTGTCTTTGTACATAAATGCTGAACCTTTGTAGATGTATCAACAAGGCAAATTCTTAGTGGTAGTAAAATTATTGATTAGAAACTTAAAATTTTGACAGATTTTGTCAAATTCCTCTCCAGGAGGATTGCAGCATGTTTCTGTGCCTATCAGATAGGTAAAGTTAACTTTATGCTTTGAATTTTGTCCTTGACTTGAGAGAGAAATTGAGTATCTTTTCATAAGGTTGTGTTTCTTGTGAACCTGCAAATGGTTACCCTTTGTTTATAGTATATATGAGCTTTTAAAGTGGAGGACATATACTCATTGCTGCTTTCTGGTTGTAACTTTTTTCCCCTATTTTGTCATTAGTCATTTGTACTTTTCCCCTCCTGCAGAAATATTTTCATGAAGTTACATTTTTCAGCCTTTTTCTTTTTTTTTTTTTTTTTTTTGGTTTTTGAGTCAGAGTCTCAATCTACAATTCATGCTGGCTTTGAACTTACTGTGTAGCCCACCCTGGTCTTGCACTTACTTTGGTCCTCCTGCCTCAGCTTCCCAATTACTGAGATCAGGTGTGCACCACCAGGCCGTCATCAACCTTTTTCTTGACTCTGGTTTTTTACTGTGACTATCCAGTTGCTAACACTGCTATAGGACACTTGACTATGTCATGTCAGCCTGGTTGGGCATGCTTGAATGTAAAGCTGAGCCTGCTGGACACTAGGTCTCTAGGCATGTCCTCATCAGAGCTGGACCTCAGTGTTCCAGGGCTGCTGCATGTCTGGTGAAGCCAGCAAGGTAGGTGAAGAGCCTGAAGCCTAGAATGGCAGGCAGGGCCAGGAATTTGGACCTCACTGAGATTGTTCACAAATGTCAGGTAACCATTGAGGTCCAGTGGCTTTGGGTTGTTCTTTAACTTACACTGAGGAGGACAAGGTTTGAGACTTAACCAGATGAGCCCTTCTCTTCCTGGCTGTAATTTGTACCTGCTTGTTTCTTGTCCTGTAGGTGAAGAAATGGCATTTGTGAAGAGTGGATGGTTGCTGCGACAGAGTGAGTACAGACACTTGGGTCTGCATTAAGGGCAGCTTAGGGGAACATCTTTATTTTTGTTTGCTAAAACAGATCATGTTTCAAAACAAATCGTTAAGTTTTACTATGTTGCTGCTTTGAATTTCCTCTTGGGAATTTTTAGAACTCTGTTAACTACCTTTCTGCACAACTTTTTGGTTGCTGAGTTTATAGGAACCTGGAAACAGTGGCAATCCCTCCTACTGTCTTTTTCTCACTGGCACACTTTATGATTGACTTGAGATGATGGACTCACTGGCCAAACACCTAGCTACTGCTGTATTGGCATTGAGGGTCTGATTTCTTTGGGCATGGGGTATTCCTGAGCTGAGTATTGAGCAGTGACTCAGATTCTGAAATACTGGAGCCTTTCTAATTATATGGAGGAAGACCTGACCTGAGGATATGAATTTATCAAAAGCCAAACTTTTATCTCCAAAAGTGACTCAAGAGAAGACATTTAATTCTTACAAGATTGAGATCTACTTTCCTAGATTTGTCGCCATGGGCCAAGTTTTGATACACTGTATGCACTGCCTGCTCATCTCTGAGGATGCCACTTCAAGTGGGATTTGTCTTATGCTTTAAGGAAAGAATAAACAGATTATTCTGCTGTTCTAGAAAGAACATAGTTAAGGAGAAAGCCACTAGTACATTATGTGTCTAGCAAAAAAAAAATGTGAAGCATGTGTTGTGTACTGTGAGACTTCAATTTATATTTGAGGGATACATTCTCAGTTTAAAGGTGAGGCAAGTGGTGAAGAGTCAACTGCAAACCTTAAAAAAGCTATTGGTCACCAGGTGTGGTGGTATGTGCTCATAATCCCAGTATTTGGGGTGCTGAAGCAGTAGGATCACCACAAGTTTGAGGCCAGTGTGGATTACATAGTGAGCTTAAGACCAGTCTGAATTACACAGTGAGACTCTATTTCCAAAAACAAACAAATAGCCCCCAAAACCTCTTGATATGAAGCTTTTGTTCTGTTGTAATGATTTTATGTATACATTCTCATTTAACTCTCACAACATCTCTCTGAGGTAGGTTTTATTATTTCCAGTTGAAACTGCAGTTCAGCGTAATTCAATTAGGTCTAGTTCTAGCACCTAAGTCTGTTGCTACCCAGAGATGGTCCATCTGCCTGTCTGTCTCTAACCAAGTTCTGTGAATTCCCATACTTAGTGCAGAACCATGCATCCATGACAGTCTGGTAGTCTTAGCATAGATAGTTATTATAATCTTGGTGTTACATGGGAAGTCCTGCCATATTGGAGTCTAGTCTCCATCTCTGTAAGTTTTCCTGTCTTGCTTCGGTTTTTTTTCTTTATTTGTTTGACACAAGGTCTTGCTATGTAGCCCAGGCTGGGCCAAACTCATGACAGTCCTCTTAGCCTCCTGAGTGCTGTGCTTACAGGCATGCGCCACCATGCCCAGCTTACTTGGGTTTTGAGGTCCTTACCTCACCATAGTCAATATCCTCCCCTTATTCAGAACTGGAGGAGGTGTTCTTTTTTGCTGTCCTTTAGATATCTTTTGCTTTTCTCCTTAGGCTCTACTATAACCTTGTTTGAGGACAGGACTGCCTTCTTGTAACACAGTGCAGTATAAATACTCTGCAGGTGTAGTTGTAACTTGAATTTTTCTGTTTCTTGGTGGCCTGAGAAGATTTCACACAGCCTACCCAGCTTGAATAATGAGAGACCACACTGGAGCAAAGTCTTAGTAGAGAAAGTAGTTTATTGCAGAATAAGAAAGGTGATTCCAAGAGAGGGCCAGGTTGCTTGCAAGCATGCGAATTGATTCTGCTTCTTCTGTCTCGTTGATCCTTATTTACCCTGCTTTCTGCCCTTAGGGTGTCCCCGATGGTCTTGCATATGTATGAATGCAGAGGGGCAATTTGTTTAGCTCTCCTTAATTTTCCCCCCCTTCCCACCTTTAGGGTACCCCAGGGCTTTCTTTTAAAAAGCGCAAGCAAAGAGGACATTTTTCTTTGTTTCCAGGGTGAAAACTCTGCTCCCCTAGCACAGCTCCCCCAGAGCACTTCTTCCACCACTCATAACCATCTACCCTCCCAAGAAATAGGAGCTCCTGATTCTTCAAACTTGCAATGAAGTTGGTTAGCTACTTCTCCGTAAGAGAGGGTAATGCAGGGCAGGAGCTGCAGTCTTTGCTGTCTGTCTTGGGTGGTTGGTTCAGGGCTCCCTGGAAGTATTCTTTTGCTGGCACCACCTGGGAGCCTTCAGTTTTTAAGGTTATCTGCAGGTTTATTGTTAGGAGGTGGCAGGATACAAAATGTACAAAGAAGTTGAGGTAGGGTACAAAAAAAGAGAAAAAGAATTTGAAACAAAAGTTGGTCCTAGCTAGAGTAGCAGCAGCCAGGAGGACAGGGAAGGCCATATCCCCTTGATGCCACTCCAGAGATTTTTGTAGAGGTTGGGAAAGGCCCCTAAGTCAGGTAGCCTGGTTAAGGATATTATATATCCTTATTTTCTGATGCATTTTATTAATCCAGGAGCAATGAGAATGAGTAGCTACTACACAGATGCCCCTATCTAGCTAGCATTAGATCTAACAGTGCCTGATGGTCCAGACCAGAAAATCTAGAGAAGTAGTAAGTTCTTGCAAGTTTCCCCATTTGTTCAGCCATATCACCCACAGAGTTGGCACATTGGTCATGGTCACAGCTTTATAAATTGTTCCCCTTGGCAGGGCAACCAGAGAACCTGCTAAGACTCATCCTTGTCACCAGCACCATCCTCTTTGGATGTCCACCTTCTTTTTGAATGGCAATGTGATTCTGTTGGGGTTCATAGACCATCAGATGACTTTTAGGCAGTAGGATGTATCCTGTCCACCAAATCCACCCATAAGGGTATAGTCATAACAACTGGTGACAGGTTCATAAGTTTGGAATGATATGAACGTTAGATGCCTCTCCCTTCCAGGCAAAGGAGTCTGGGGCTCATACTTGGTGGGGCTTGGATCTAGGAATATCTGAGTATAGATCCACTGCCACAAGGAAAGCGGTTGAAGAGTTCCATTTCTGGGTAGAAGACTGTTGAGTCAGGAGTCTTGACTCTGAGATCTCACTGTATCCATTGTTGGGAGCCTTGATCATTCACATCAAGACTGCACTCTGGTGGTAGGTGGCAAGAACAGTTACAACATCCTGTGGCATCTTAATGGTCAGGACTGGCTTTGACTAAGACAACTGGCAGGCACCTCAGTCTGTTACAACAGGTGAATTTAGGGATACATGGACACAGGCATGGTTTGCTCTCTTGAGGAAGATGAAATAGGCATTTCCGCTATCAGACATTGTAGGTTTCAAGGAGTCCCTGCCAGATTGGTTTTTTAGACCGTCATGTCTATTTGGGTAATAAGTGGGTGGGAGGATCTGGAAGCTCCACCAGCAGTTTTGGATTAGAGTAATGTAGAGGCTTCTGAGTGCCCTGTATGTGAACCAGGGAGGTGGTACATACCCATCTGCCCCTAAGTCCTGTTGTAGCATGTAGGGGGCCAATCTACAAGCTTGTACCTGACCAGAGGACGACAAATGTAAAACACAAAGAGAAAAAGAATAGGTTAAGATGTGGGGGGGCAGGGGCTCTTGTTTCCCTTTGACAAAGAGCCCTTGAGACACACCAGGCTTTATTCACTCATACATAGGCGCAAGCAATAAGAGTAAAAGATGATTCACCTATTTCCCACCATCCATGGCACATATCTGAGTAAACAACAGGATCTCAGCTATATTCCTTTTCCTTGAAGCACACAGTCACACCTGCCTTTCTAGTGCTTACAGAAGAGGCCAGTTAGGCCTTAATCTTCCTATATAGTGTCCCACAGTAGCACATACCCACTTAGTGAAGTTATGTTCCTGTTGTAGATGAGAAGCTATCTATTTGTATATGTTAGGGGAATTGGTCTCTAACCCTATAACTCTCCTTACTAGAGAGAACAAGAAGAGAAGAGAAAATCAGCCCAGAATTCATTTTTGGATTGCATGGGCCAATCTATTGACAGTGAAAATAACTCCAACTCCTACAAAACTGGCAAGTCAAAAAGTACCAGTGAAGAACCACAGTTAGGAGCCCAAGGGAAAACATTAACCTGAAACGGGGAATGAGTTAAAGTTTCTCTGTCAATTGTTACTTTTCTTTTGGGAACTCTGAAGAGCAGCCTGAGGCTGTCCAGGGGCTCACAGGCTTTGGCTTTGAGGTGGTCCTTTCCTGCGGATTCTTTGGTACTCTGTGTTCTTTGTCCAGGGCTTCAGGTGGGTATGGTGTATGCAAGAATCCTGCCCAGTCACCTTAGTAGCAGAGTGGGTAGAAGGTGTGACAGAATGCCTGTCTCCCACTGGTTTAAGGGAGGGAGAGATGGTAGGCAGGGCCTTGATGAGAACCACATCCCCAGGACTATGTAAAAGGTTTCCCTCTTCTCTGTGTTGGACTTCTTCCTTTTCTTGGAGGGCCTTCTGAAATTGTGCTAGAAAGATGACATACAGTGCTATATCAGTTTATGAACTTAATTTGTTTTATGATCATGGGGAAGGTGGCTGTTGTTTGTGTGTGTCACCAGGCATGGAGTTTGTGAATGGAAGCCAAATTTTGCTGAATACTTTTGTTTGTGAGCCAAATTATTTGCAAACGGAAGGATTTGTGAACCGAAGTATTTATGTATTGTACATGGGTGGCTACTTCAGTAAGACATCATTGGTAAGGAATGGCCTTCTGTATAGGGCCTCATAGGGGCTTAGTCCTGACTTTCAAGGGGCCTTTCTCATCCTCAGGAGGGCTGTGGGTGGACCAGGGAAGCTCTCCCCGAACTAACTTAGAGAGGTGTTTTTAGGACTCCATTTTCCTATTCTACTGTGCCTGAGGTCCAAGGCCTCCAGGTGTGGTACAAGTGATATTGTATGCCTAGGGCTATAGAGACGCCCTGATAAAGGCGGGGCCATTGTGACTTTGGATTCCCCCAAGCAGCCCAAACTGAGGAATGATCTCGTGAACCAAGGCTTGGACCTCTTCACTTGCCTTTTCTATCTTGCACAGAAAGGCCTTTATCCATCCTCCCAAGTGTCTGTCCATACCAGAAGGAATTGAAAGTTCCAGGTTCAAGGCACATGAGTAAAATCGGTTTGCCAGTCTTCCCCTGGGTATGTTCCTGTCTTTTGGAGACAGGAGGGGCCTGTTGAAATGTTGAGTTGTTCTTTTGACAGGCCTACTTCTTTTAACACTTGGGCCACCATCTTTCTGAGGCCCTTCCTGAGGAGCAGTGTTCAGCCCTTTGTTGTGTTCCCTCTTCCTGAGCTATAAAAATTGGTGGAGGGTCTTTGGGATTTTTCCATTGGCTGACCCCAGGAAGGAGAAGTCTCTATCCTTGGTTTGGAACCTGGTGGAGGGTTGCTTTCCCCTTGAGCACCTTTGTTGTCTAGGAGGAATATAGAGGCTTGAAATCATTTAAAAAATGATGTCACAGTAAGGGGCCTAGCAGAGTCCCAGACTTGAGGTGCTTAGTGAGTTGGCCAGTCAGTGGCCCAATTTCCTGTGTTAACCTCGTTTCCCTTTTGATGTCCCTTGCAGCGTATTACTGCCTCCTCCTTAGGAAAATATACCATCCTTAGGAGACTTGTCTATCTCCTGATAGTACTGGATGGGGAATGCACAGTGTCTGTCTTTGCAGATGGCTGCATGGGCATAGAGGACAAGGAAAGCATGTACAATCAGTATATATACTGGCCCACTTTTCCTTCACTAAGTTCCAGTGCCTGGGTGAAGGCTGTTACTCTGCCAGGTGGGCACTGGTCCCTGCTAGGAGCAGTGACCAGACCCTCAATTGTCTGGGAATAGGTTAGTACTGCATATGTGGCCTTCTGAGTTCCATTTGCCACAGGTGAACTCCCATCTGGAAAGAATCCTGTCTGGGTTTTCCCAGGGAGAATCCCGTAAGTCCTCCTTGCCACATAGATATTAAGCAACACTTGTCCATAATTGTTTGTCCAGTCCTCTTGATGTTTTCCTGGAAAGAAGGTGGCAGGGTTTAGTGGCGGGCAAGTCTTGACCTGGATGGCTTACCCATCTAACAACACAGGTCTGTTGGTGGCTGTTGTATAGCCAGAAACTTCCCTCAGAGGTCAGCAACTCCAAAATATAATATGGAGAATAGGCAAGTCATTGCCCAGGGTTAGTCTGGTGGCCTTGGGGATCAGTAGGGTGACAGCAGCAACAGCCCTAAGGCAAACCAGCCATTGCTCAGCCACCCAGTCTGATTCCTTGCAGTCTGATACCCCACAGGTTGTTGTGCAGACCCCTTAAGTCAGCATGCCAAGTGCCACTGCGTTTCCATAACATACAAAGTGGCCAGTTGGCAAGCTCAGAACAGGGGCCTAGAGAAGTGCCTGTTTCAGGGTCTTAAAGGCTCTTTGGTCCTCAGGGTCCCATTGTAAAAGATGAGCTCCTTGTTTGGGGGCATCTTTAAGCATTTGGGGCTGAGCTATATGTGGGAATCCATAGTTAGCACAACCAGGAGATTTCCAGAAAGCCTCTTAACTGTTTTAAGGTCTTTGGAGGCAGTAATGAGACTACTGGCTGAATTTGTTCCCTTTCCATGACTCAAGTTCCCTCCAAAATGATTAACCCTAAATATTGTACTGAGAGCTAGCACAATTGAGCCTTGTTCCTGGGCACTTTATAGCCACTCTGTGCCAGGAAGTTGAAGAGGGCTTGGCTTCCCTGGTTGCAGTCTTTTTCCATTGGGGCACAAACCAGCAGGTCGTCTATGTACTGGAGAACTTTTACCTCTGGACAGAAGTCAAGATCTCTGGAGAGCCTGTCCAAACAGGTGAGGATTAAGGACCTCGGGGGCAAGATTGCCCAGGTTAACTGAGAGGTTTGTGTGGAACCATCTTCAGAGATAAAGATACTGAGAATCTGGATGTAGAGAGATACAGGGGAAAGCATCTTTTAAATCTAAAACTGAGAACCACTTAGAGTTCTTTGGTATCTGGGTCAACAAGGTGTAAAGGTTTGGGTTTTGTACCTACAGGTAGGAGTATTACAAGGGTTGTTACATGGGAGTAAAAGGCCCTGCATCTTGAGATTTTCTGTGATCTGCTTAGTCCTTCTCAGGCCTCTTGCATCAGTGGGCATTGTCTCTGCCATGGAAAAGAGTCAGTATCTTGAAGGTGTGTTTTCACTAGAGGGGTAGTAGTTGCCCATCCAGTTTGCCCTCCCTTGGCCTGGACCTTGGAGTCTGTTTTAATCTCCTTCAATGGGAGGGTGAAATTCTGACCCCAAGCCATTTAGACTGTTGTTTTTATCCTGGCTAGCAAGTCTCTCCCCACCCAGTAAGGAAATGGGACTTACAGATATCACTAGCGATGAATGGGTAAACAGGTAATCTCCCCAGCTACAGTCTAGGGGATAGGTAAAGTATCGAGTAACTGCTTTGCCTGATACTTCCTTGACTGTGGTCTTTAGAGGGGGAGAGGGAGTTCGCATAGGAAAAGGTAGCAGTACCAGTGTCCAGTGGGCGGGAGGGGAACCAAATTAGAAATTCACCCTTTACTAGTAGGGTTACCTAGGGCTCTTGGAGGGTTATGACCTGGGTATAGGAGACCCAGAGGCATGCCCTGGGCCCCCTCCAATGCTTAAGAAGGAGGAAAAAAATGTAATTTGGCTTCCCTCAAAGATTTAACCACTCTGACTCAGTGGAATTTGATTCCTCAGGAGCAGTATCAACTGCTAAGGCATCTGGCTAGAGTACACCCTAGATAGAGGGTACCTCACAGGCCATTTGGGATGGCAGGACCTCTTTCCATTTTTTCATCTTTCAGTGGATGAAAATGACTGTTTAAATGGCTCTGTCTTTTGTGGCTCCTAAAGCCTTCACCTCTGAGGACACACTGCTTTCCAGTGACCTTCTTGTTCACAAAGTGGTACCTCAATACACTTAACCCTTCACAAACTCTCTTTTTAATCTGTCTGAATTCCTTTAGGAGGAAGGGAATATGGGCCCACTGGGCTCTTCCTGTCCAAGGGTTTGATCCTGTCCTATGAAGGGGAAACAGGTGGGGTCAGGGACCCAACCTCAGGGGTTTACTAAATGACCCCAGACAGGAGGAACATCCAGTCCCCTTCCTGGTGCATGGGAGGATGGAGATTGTTTAGGGGCTTATTTTCCTGGCTGCTTCCACTCCCTTGGTCTCCCTCTGCCCTTTTTCTAGAGCGGAGGATAGCCCTCTTGAGGCCCACTGGGCTGTAGAGTTTCCTTTTGTCCCCCTGCCCTTGCTAGCAAGGCTGAGTCAGTTTTTCATGTCTTACAACGTGTTTCATTATGCCTTAGGACAAAGAAAGCCTCTGATTTTTTTCCTTTTCTTTTTATAAAAAAGTCTTGCTGTAGGGTCCTTTTATAGTTTATACTTCCCCTTGCTGGCCAAGTCTCACCATCTCCCAGTGGATACTCTATCCGTACCTGGGCAGACTTTTTCTTTAGGGATTGAGAGTCCAACATCTCCCAGTTCTTGAGGGTATACCCTAGAAGTGTGTTTGCAGGAGAGAGGCTGATCAAATTTTCCATCTGAAACACATACACACAAAAAAGGTGGGAGGCATTAGAGTGGCCCCATCATACATGCTGCACAACCTCCTTTCCTAGCCTCTGTGCTTGTGGCAGCAATAGAGGATGATTATCTCCCCTTCCTACCAGCAGCAGCTGCAACATAGGGTGCCCCAGACTGTGCTGGAGTGCCATGGGAATCACCTGACCAGTCTTTATGGGGGCCTTTTCTCCTGTCTCCTTTCATTCATGGCTACAATAAGGGACCCTTCTCTCCAGTAGCAGTGGGAGGAAGCCTGTTGCCTCCAGACTACTGGCAGCAGTCTCAAGGTGCCCCAGTGACCACCTGAAAGGGAACAGAAAGAGGCCCTGCCATCCCAAATGGCCTGTGAGGACCCCTCCATCTAGGGGGTCCTCTAGCCAGATCCCTTAGCAGTTGATACTGCTCCTGAGGAATCAAACTCCACAGGGCCAGAATGGCTAGATCTTTGAGGGGGGCCAAGTTAGATTTTTCTTTCTTTCTTTTTTCCTTCCTCCTTAAGTATCAGAATTCAGTCTCTCCCTGCTTACCCCGAAAATTTTCTTGGGAGGTGGTGGTGGGTGGTGGAGTGTAGACAGACCCTGTTTGGGAGATCAGTTGTTCTCCACCTCGTTATACTAAGAGAAGTGGCCATGCAGTCTAGTTGTCCCAGGACAGCCAGAAAAATAATGGGATCTGCCAGTGTTATGAGTCAAGGGGAGTGGTTCAGTGAACCAGTGTCCCCCAGTGAAGTACTGAAGCAGGCTCCACAGGAAGGGAGCCCCCTCCAACGTGCGGAGGATCCTGGGTGACTGGGAACACTGGAAGCTTGAACTACACCATGAGCAGCTTACCTGATAGATCTGACACACAGTTCACAGCAGAAGTTTGCAGGATAAGTCATAGGAGAAAGGAGAAAAAGTATCAAGTAACAGTAAACAGTGTGGTCATCTCGTCCTACCTTGGTTCACAAGAATAGAAAGAAGTTTCTAATTTCCAGGTTTTGCTTGGTACTAGAAAAAATGTAACCCAAATTTTCCTGGTTCTTGGTTGCCCAAGGAAAGGATTAACACAGGCCACTCAGCATGAATAGTGAGAGACCACAGGTAAGCAGAGTCTTAGACAAAGTAAGAGTTTATGGCAGAATAGGAAAGATGGCCCCACAGAGGATTGCAGGCTAGTGAAACAACTCTCCTTCATTCTCTTTATTTTCCTACCCTTCCCAGTAGGTTGGCCCTGCTCTCCTGCATATGTATGAATGAAAAGGGAAAGTTTCTTTGTTTGACTCTCCTGAATTTTCCCATCTTTAGGGTACCCGGGGCTTACTTTTGCATATGTAAAGAGGAAGATTTCTTTGTTTCCTTGGTGAAAACACCGCTCCCCTAGCTCAGCTCCCTGGGACTACTTCCTCTACTGCTCCTACCCATCTGCTTACAAAGTGAACAGTGATCTTTTTAACAGTTTGTGCTGTTCATCAGCATCTAGTGTGGTCATGTAGACACATAATAGATATTCCTTGGCTATAGGGATGTAGCTCAGTGGTAGAGCATTTACTTAGCATGCACAAGGCTCCAACACCGCAATCAATCAACCGATAAAAAAATAAAATTTTTAGAATGCTATTAAGTTGGGCAGACATTTCCAATTTCCTGGCCCATGGCTGTTCTGGAGGTATATATTCAGAAGACTTACTCTGTAGCCCTATTGTCCACCATGTGGATTGGTTTTTTCTTTGCTAACAACTGGAGTATCAATCTCAGAAATAGAAAATGAGATAAGTTGCCTTCACTGGGTTGGAGAGCAGCAGAGATGCACTAGTGATTATGTGTAAGTCAGTAGTTCTCAGGATTCCTTTTCCTGCTATTGCCACATGGACTGTTAGGACCTAGTGCCTAGCCTCTGGAGGGCAGACTGATTTGGGAGTGGTAGCTGCAGCCCCGCTAACTGTAGGAGTGGTCAGGCTGAGGTGTCTGCTTCCATTTCCACTGACACTTCAGGTGGTGATGGTTTTGTGTAGGTGTGCCTAGAGCCTCAAGAAGAGTTTCCTTTGTTTCTTCTGAGTTAGAAGATAAGTCTTTCTTCTTTTGACCCAAAGCCAACATTTCCCTTTTTCCAGGTACTATTTTGAAGCGCTGGAAGAAGAATTGGTTTGACCTATGGTCAGATGGTCACTTAATCTATTATGATGATCAGACACGACAGAGTATTGAGGATAAAGTCCATATGCCAGTGGACTGCATCAATATCCGCACAGGCCACGAGTGTCGGGGTAAGCCCTCTCTCTTTATCCACCTTCCTCAGTCTTGATGGTAACTGGATCCTCTTCCACACCGGATCTGCTTCCATTAACAGACTGAAGAAGGGCTCTGTCTGGGAGGTGCAGCCACATCAGGGACCTGTGCATTGAGAGTGAAACTTAGTTGGGGCTGATAGCTCATCTGAGCTAGACCTTTTTAATTTGTGTCCCTTTGGTGGAAAAGGAAGCAGCATGCTAGGAACCCTAAAGAGGGAGGGGCTGACCTAGACCCTATTGATTTTGTAACTTAGCCTGGCATCTGTTTGATGATGACTTTAGTCAGTTTCTTAATAGTTTGTGATGTCAGAGTTGCCAGGAGTTGTCATATTGTTGTCAGCCTGGCTGCCTACTTTTTGCCTTTCTGGTCAGGCGATTGGTTAATGATTTATAGTCTAGTGCTTGGCTTATCTGTACTGTTTCAACTTAGAATATGTAAGAAAAATCATTTTCTAAAAAAAATGTTATGTAAATTATACTCCTTTCTGCTTTTTTTCCCATAGATATTCAGCCTCCGGATGGGAAGCCAAAAGATTGTCTACTTCAGATTGTTTGCCGAGATGGGAAGACGATCAGTCTTTGTGCAGAAAGCACAGATGATTGTTTGTGAGTTTTGATTTCTTACGCATTTAATTTAGGCTTTCACTTTTTAGAAAGAGAAGAGTGGGAGTGGAGTTTGCTTCAGGCAGCAGAATAGGGGTTCAGTAGATGAGAGAGAAATGTAACAGGCATTTCTCGATCTAATTTCTGCACCTCTTGGACTGCCAGGTAGTTCTCATTGTGGTGAAAATGACAGAAAGTAGTAGTTAGTTTGTGGTTTCTGTTTTCATTATTAGATTCACACTAGGTGTATTTTGACCTTTACAACATTTTTTCATTCTTTTTTACGGTGTCTTGGATTGAATCATGGGCCTTGCACATGCTAGCCAAGTATTTTACCACTGAGCTACATCCCTTCCCTTTTTTATTTTAGTTCAAGATAGGGTCTTGGTGAATTATCCAGTCTGGCCTTGAACTTGGGATCCTCTTGTCTCCTAGCCTCTTGAGTAGCTAGGATTATAGATATCTACTACCATAACCCAGTCTGAATGTTCTTTAATAAGCATTGATATCCACATTGTGCAGCTTTTTCCTTTCTTGTGTGTGTTTTGTTTTGCTTTTAAAAGACAGTATCACTGTGTAGTAAAGGCTGGCCTTAAACTTATAGTGGTCCTCCTGCGTCAGCCTCCCAGATGCATGTATTACAGATGTGCAACACCATGCCAGGTTAGCTTTTGTCTTTCTTTTTTTTTTTTTAAGTTTTAAAAAATAAAAAGTACAAAAACATATTAAGAAACAGACACCAATTAGCATAAAAAATAATACAATCACAACTGATCTATAGACAAGGTGACATGGTCTCAACAGTGGTTATTGCTTTATCCATTGATATCTTCGAAGTGTAAATATATGAACCCATATACAGACATGCAAAATTGGTCAGACAATTAATCCTCTCAACAACAGAAAAACACAAAAACCAAAAATCCAAAGACTGAAAACAGAACAGACAAACAACAACAAAACAAAACAAAACAAAACAAAACAACCCAAAAAACCAAAAAAACAAATCTGCTATCTCTTCAGAGCGTTGGGGAGCTAAACCACTGGAGAAAAACCCAACCTCACTAGTCCTCAGCCTGTTAATATTGGCACTGGTACTGGTTCAGAACCTTGAAAACACTTGATTGAATTAAATTTACTGGTGATTTTTTACCATTACTTCAGATTTTTTCTGTTTACTCTACCACTCAGTGGGTTAACTCTGGACATTGTGAGAGTTAACTGAAATAGTTTTAGGTACGTGACATTTTCACAAAAGAGTGCAGAGTATTTTATCAGATTGTCCTCATCTCGGTATAACTGTTCTTTCAAACTTTAGGGTTTATTTTAAATTCAAGATGTAGCTTATGTTCTACACTATCTTGATTTGTATCTTAACTGTCATGTTGTGGAACAAGTACAACTTTCTGAAGGACTGGTAGAGAAATGACCGTGTTAGGCTAATTTGCTACTTTTATAATCTGGAACTCTGTTGTTAGCATCAGATACCTGAGCTAACATATACTGGGGACTTACTTTGTGCTAGGTATTAAGGTAACAACTGTTTTATAGATTTTTGTTTTTTACTTTTATTATTAGTAGTATGTAATGTTTGTAGTATGTAATGATTACATTTACTATAAGGGATTGGTACACATGTATAACAGATTTCAGTTCCCTGCTTTTTACTCTCTCCCTTCATCCTCATTTTAATTTTCCAGCATCATACTCATTTATTTATAAGATCTTATAAAGTTTTATACAGATTGAAAGACTAATAGACTAAAGAACATAAAACATGTGAGACAATTGTACTAAGTCAAGGTACACTTTTAGATACATTGTCAGATGTTTTTAATTTACTCTTATGAAATGGCTGTTACTGTTCCTAGTGTAAGAAGTTGAGGCATAGAAAGGTTAAGTAACTTCTGTGTCAGTTTTATGTTCTTGTAATTATCATAAGTGTAGCAGCTTCAGACAGTATACCTTTATTATTACATTACTGGAAGTCATAAGTTTAATTTGAAGGTCAGTTGCACAGTGTCTGCAGGGCCTTTTTCTTTCTGGGATTTCTGGGGTGGGTCTATTTCCTTGCCTTTTCCAGCTGAATGTCTCTTGCATTCCTTCAGTGTTGGCCTTTTTCTTGATTCTTACAGCCTGTAGCATTGTACTATGCTTTTCACATAGCCCTCTCTGATCTGCAGGCCCAGAAGGTTATATGCTTTTAGGGACTTGTGATTGATTGGGCCCACCTGGCAATTTCAGGATACTCTCCCCATCTCAAGGTCCTTAACCATAATTATAGTGGCAGACTTCCTTTTAAATGTGAGGTATATTCATAAATTGGGATGTGGCCATCTTTGGGCACTGTCATTTGGCCTCTCACATGTTTCCTGGCTTCTGAGCTGCTATACTAGACTCAGAATTTGGCTCTGTAGCTCTTTGCCATTAATTCTTTTGCCCTGCTGTCGCTGAATTTGTTATAGCTAAATCTGGGAAACAACCCAAATGCCCACCAACAGAGGAATGGATAAAAGAGATGTGATCTTTTTATACAGTGGACTACTCAGCCATAAAGAAGGATAAACTTGAGAATTTTATAGGTAAATCGATGCAACTAGATACTGTACTCATAAATGAAATAAATTGGACCTATATGTGTAAACATTGTATTGTTTCCCTGATGTGATAAACTGAAAGAATGAATGAAGTTCAAAATGTACAACAGATGTTGTAAAATGGGAAGAAATTGTTCAAAGGAAAAAAGGAACTAGAATGGGAGAAAGGAGAAAGAAAAGAAGGGAAAAGGAAAAAAAATACAAGATAGTTATACTACTAGTTCATTGAAAAAAAAAAAAGGTCTGTGCTAATAGCTTGGAGGACTTTTTATTCCCACATCTTGTACTCTGAGTAACTACTTTAAAGATAACAATATGCAATGTATTAACTATTGTTATTGTTACTCTGATATTATGAAATTTTTTTTCCCCTTTAAAAAAAATCAAACAGTAACAAATGTTGGCTAGGCTGCAGGGGAAAAGGAATCCTGCTCTATTGTTGGTGAGAATGTAAACTAGTACAGCTGGTATGGAAATCAGTGTGGAGAGCCCTTTAAAAAACCTGAAACTACGAATTCCATTTGACCCAGCTATGCCTTTTCTTAGTATATTCCTGAAAGAGTTGAAAACATCTCAGTACAGTGCAACATGCATGCCCATGTTCATAGTAGCACAGTTGACAGTAGCTAAACCTTGGCCAGCCTAGGTGTCCATCAACAGATGAATGGATAAACCAACTGTGGTATTTACAGATAAAGGAGTGCTACTCTGCCACAAGGAAAGATAGATTTGAGTCATTTGTAGGAAAATGGATATACCTTGATTCCATTATGTTAAGTGAAATAAATCAGACATACAAACTTAAGTAGTGAATAGTTTCTCTTTTATGAGAAATCCAAAATATGAATAAAGAACGAAAGAAAGGATAATAGAAAATAAGGAGAGGATCTCAAATAGGAAAGAGATCAAGAGATGGAGAGGAAGGGGGTGGGAAAGGAAATGAGTTGAAGGAATTAGGATGTGTTATGTACATGTACCAACAGGCAATGTAAACATTGTATACTGCACATATGTACAGAAATAATAAAGGGCCGGGTATGTAGATCAGTGGCACAGCACCTGCCTGGCGAGTGCAAAGTCCTGAGTTTGATTCCTGGTACCGATAAATAAATAAATAAAGGAAGGGGATCAAAAGATGGGTGGGGGGGAGAGGGAGAGTAGAGAAAGGGGATGAAAGGAGGAATTAAGATGAGTTAGGTACATGCACCAACTCTCCACAAGGAGTGTAAACATTGTGCATTACAAACATACACTAATTTAAAAAAGCAAAAAAGAAAACAATATGAAATTTTGCTATTTAGTCTGTTAATAGGAAACATGCTTGGAATAAAATGACCTAGAGAGATTGAATAGGAAATTTAGTTTGGTACAGCTGTTGCTACCACATACTACAAGCTGGGTAAGTAAAATATCAGAAATAGGTTTTATGTTCTGGAGGCTATGAGCCTAAAATGAGACCCTGACAGCACCACATTCCCTCTAGAATGCAATAGCACCCTTCCTTGCCTCTTTCTAGCTTCTGGCAGCTGCTGCTGAACCTCAGTGTCCTTGGCTTGCATCTGCATCACCCGTATCTACCTCTCTTGTCACATGACATTTGTTGTGTTTGTGTCCAGATTTCCTTCTTATAAAGAACAGCAATTATGTTGGATTAAGGATCAACCTTAAAGTATGACCTCATTTAAATTTGATTTCTTTTGCAAAGATCCTTTTTCCAAGTAATTTCACATTGTTAGGTGATGGGAACTAAGACATTTTATCTTTTGAGGGGACATTATTCAGTACGTAGTAGAGGTTTCTTAGTAAAGATGTTGAAATGAATCTGGATCATCTTCACAAAGTACCTGGTGAAGTAAAGGGCAAAACATTTCAATGGCAATAGCCAATAAAGAAGATTGATTTCAAGTACAGACTGCACATAGCCAAAGGAAGAACAGAAGAACTAGATGTTTCTGCTGATACATTACTGTCCTTAACCCCACCTCAAATCACAGAAGGAGTAACAAGATGAGTTAGTTAAACATTGTGTTAGTTACTTTTCTGTCATTGCTGAGACAAGAATACCTGACACCCAAAGTTAAAAGGGGAAAGGTTTATTTAGCTCACACTTGGTAGCAGTTTCAGCCCATAATCAGCTGGCTCCAAGGCAGGATAGCATGGCAGATAGGCATCATAGAGGAGAAATAATTCAAAACAAGCAAGAGACAACCATAGCTCTTTTTATCCCTTATATCTTATCCAGGCTACTTAGGGTGAATAGTGCTCACACCCTCAATGCTAGTGCCCTTGATCCTAGCGTGGAATCGTAAATCAATCCCAATATCACCTATTCTAGATACAAGCACCTCTAAAAAAGCCCCACCTATGAACATCTAGACGCAAGCCATAACATTCTGCCCCTGGCCCCCTAAAGACTCATGTACATCCCTTTATGTGAAAGACAGTCCATCTCTGAGTTGCCAGAGTCCTAACGGTTTCAGCATTTCATAAAAGTCTAGGTTAAAAATCTCAGATTTAAGGCAAATTCTTAGCTGCAGGCCCCTAAACAAACGAAAAGAGAGTTAAACACTTCCAATGTTCAGTGACACAAGATAGACATTTCCAATTCAAAAATTACAAATGGAGATACAGAGAAATGGGATGAAAGAAAGTCCAAAATCTAGCGGTCTTGTGTTTAGAGAATGAACCATAGTTGGGGCAGATAGATTTTCTTATCTGAGCCAGACCTCTTTATCTTGTGTCACTTTGTTGGGGAAGGAAGTAGGATTCTGGGAAATCCAGGGTCTTGCTATGTAGTTCACCCTGGCCCTGAATTCTCTGTGTAGCCCAGACTGGTCTGAAACTCATGGTTTCCTCCTGCCTACACCTCCTGAATGCTAGGATTACAGGTGTGTGCCACCACACCTGGCTAGGAGCATTCTTTTTAATGGCAAAAATTACTGATAAGCTAAGTCTCATACTGTGGAACTAGTGACCTGAGAAAATTAGGTAGATGTGTGTGACTTGAATTAGAGAGCAAGTTGCAATACATTTCACACTTATTAAAAAGCAAAGCAGGAGTGTGGGGGTTATAAGGAAAGGTAGATATGATCAAAGTGTGTTATGTACATGTGTGAAAGTGCCATAGAAAAGCTCAATATTCTGTAAAGTTAATATGCACTAAAAAAAATGCATATTGGAAAAAGGTCTCAAAAAGTAAAGTGAATATTAAATAGTGCACAGTATGTTTTAAATGTTAAATCTCTATCAAATATATATTTAAATATATATACATTTCTAGTGCAGGTCTTGAATGAGCTGGGTGGGCCCTGGGGCAGGTCTGAAGAGCTGTACCCCGCCCTACTCCTGCTGTACCCCCTTGCCAGTGGGCATTGAGCCTAGGGAGGGCTGAGCTGTACTCCACCGCTTTTTATTTTTTAAACAGGGTTTTAATAAGTTCCTGGCCTTAAACCTGTGGTCTTCCTGCTTCAGCCTTCTGAGTAGTTGGGACTACAAGGATGTGCCACTGTGCTGAACTCCCAAATACCTGTTCTTTAAACAAGATTTTTCAGGACTTCTGATGTTAATATGGATTTTGAAAATTATTAAACTGTTGGATTCTCTCGCCTAAGTGTCTTTTTTCTTTTCTCTAGGGCTTGGAAATTTACACTGCAGGATTCCAGAACAAATACAGTAAGTTAGTTGCTAATAGCAACACCAGCAATGTGATTTTGTAGGGTGTCTTGTGTAACAGATTGGAGATGAGGAGTTTAGGAAGCGAAGACAGGTTTCTTGCACATTCAAGCATGAATGGGCAGAGCTGGGCCAGACACCTTTTGCTGACAGTGGTCAGGCTGGGTTTTGCCATATTGTGGCTGAAGGAACTCTCCTTACAAAGGCCTGCTAGTTTTACTGTGAATGTTTGTATTTCTTAATCTTTGCAACACCTTAAATTCTGCTGTGGTTTGTAGTGAAGGCACAAGAAGAACCACAGTGTTCCTTTTTTTTTTTAAATTTAGTAGTACATGTATTTACTATGTAATATTTACATTCCCAGTGGGAAGTTGGTACCTATACAGAACACATCTTAATACCTTTTTCCTTCTCCTTGCCCTTCCCTCCCTATTATATATACAGTCTCAGCCTGTGAGACCAAAACATGTTTGGGACTTGTGCTTGTTTTCAGTGTTGTTTCTGGCCTCAGGAGGTCACAGATAGACACATGTGAATGTTTTTTTGTTTTTGGTACTGAGACTCAAACTCGGGACCTTGTGCTTGCCAGGCAGGCGCTCGTGCCACTGAGTTATATCCCTAGCCTTGGAGGTCACAGGTAGAAAGCTCATTTTGTAGAACCTACTAGTGACATTTTTTTGTTAGGAAGTTTGGAAACAGGACCTCTGTGGTCAGTTTTCATTCTTTAAATAGGGTTTGATTTTTTTCTTTATCTCTGTAGAAAGAAAAAAAAAGTAGATGAGGGTTATAAAAGAATTTGTGCATGTAGGAAAAGAATTAAAAAGACCTAATAACCAAGTATGTAGTGTCTTTTATTCTTGCTAGCCCAAGATAGTTCTTTAGCTAGGCATGGTGGCATATGTCCATAATCCCAGAACTTGGGGTGCTGAGTGGCAAGAGAGGATCACTGTGAATTCAAGGCCAGCCTGGGTTACATGGCAAGAGCCTGACCCCCAACCTCATGGAATAGCAAAGAAAAAAGCCCCCAAACTAAACTGCAAGACAGTTCTCTTTCTCCCTCCCTCCTTCCCTCCCTCCCTCTCTTTCTTTCCTTCTCTTTCTCTCCCTCTTTCTCTGTCTCTCTTTCGTCTGTCTGTCTGTCTGTCTTTCTTTCTTTTGATAGGATCTCACTGTGCGGGCTGGCCTTGAACTCACTTTGTAGGACGGGCTAGCCTCTAACTCACAGTGATCCTCCTGCTTCAGCCTCCAGAATGTTGGGATTGCAAGTGTGTACCATCACGCCTGGCAAGATAGCTCTTTCTTACAAGTTACTTTTTTCCTTAAAACTTACTCTGTAGCTCCAGTACCCTTTATTTTGTATGAATATTCTCTTTTTGGATATAGTTAGTATTAATGGTCTATATAGTAATAGGCAGTATCTCAAGGTAATTCTTTGTATGGATATTTCTTTAAGCTCTCTTTTTCCCCACTGAGTAGCAATTTAAGAATTTCTTTCCTTTTTAAATGTGAAAGAATGTGTGGAATTTACCTCCACTGACTGCTACTTTTCAAATTGAGTAGGATTGTTAAGTGGTGCAGTGTCTTTAAAAGGCATGGAGCTTCTCTGGCCTTGCTGTGCCCTGAGAGCTCTGCCCCTGACCTCAAGAAAGCCTTGTGGGATGAAAGCCCCACGCTGGACCCAATTTTCCTAGTTCTTGGAGAGCTATAGTTTTTGTCATTTATTTTATTTGCTGTATAAGTAGTGAGTATGCTCGACACTGAAGCACAGGCGCTGAGGCACCTGCCCTCTCTGCTCTTTCCTCTCACACAGGCGTGCGTGGGCTCTGCTGTCCTGTCAGAAGAGACTGCCATGGCTTCTTCACCCCCTCCTTACGTGGCCTATGCTGCACCGACTGCTGAGGTAGGATTAGACCTGAGCAGAGAGCATCCAGCTACCTTTTTGTTTTTAATCTTGAGCTAGTATCAGAGAAATTGGAAATGTACTCTAAACCTTTTCTTCTTAAAACCAATTATTCTGTATTATATCTTTTATGAGATAAAGCAACTATTTTTTCATATTCAAAATTATTATTAAAGTAGATGTAATGATGAACTATGTTAATGATAGTTGCTTTGGTTAATGAGAGTTTGAGGATTTATAATTTATATGTAATGAATTACTTTGTCTTTTTTATCAGAAAAATTGTAATTTTAATTTTGGTTAAAAAGCCTTAAAGTCAATACCTTTGAGTGTCCACCAGTTAGGGGAACCAACTGTCCAATGTGGTGTGTTTCAGTTTTTGTTGTGTGAGGCATGCCAGTCTTTAAAAAAAACCAAAAC
Source organism: Dinomys branickii (assembly GCA_004027595.1). Taxonomy (NCBI): domain Eukaryota; kingdom Metazoa; phylum Chordata; class Mammalia; order Rodentia; family Dinomyidae; genus Dinomys; species Dinomys branickii. The sequence continues at coordinate 41,014 of PVLD010007484.1, read as the reverse complement.
TTTTAGTTTCAAAATAATGACAGATTCATAAGAAATTGCAAAGGACAGTATAATTTTGTATACTTTTTAGCCAGTTTCTTCAGTAAAAATCAAACAAATTAGAGATTGCTGTAGTGTTTATGTCTAATCCTGTTAGTTTATCACGTGTGGAGATTTATCTAATCATCTCTATCAAAACACAGAATTCTTCAAAAAATTTTGATCCTATAACACCTTTTTATAGTTGTACACCCTCTTTCCTAACCCATTAACCCCAATATGTGTTCTTCATTCTATAGCAATGTTAAATAAACGAAATCATAGAATGTATAATCTCTTAATTTGATGGTTTCACTCAGCATAATGCCCTTGGGATCTACCCATGGTGTGTATCAGCCATCTGTTCCATTTTATTGCAGAGTAGTTGTCCATGGCATGGATGTACCATGTTCTATGCCGAGTAGCGTTAACCTCTAGAGGGACATTTTGGTTGTTTCCAGGATTTATAACAGGTACCAATAAAACTGCTGTGAATACTTGTGTACAGATTGTTGTGGAGGCATAGGTTTTTACTTCTCTGGGATAAATGCCCAAATGTGGATTGCTGGGTCATATGTATGGTTAGTGTATGTTTAGTTGAAACACAAGAAAACTAACAGACTTCTTTCCAGTGACTCCACTATTTTGGTTTCCGACCAGTAATGTCTGAGCAGTGTGGTTTCTGTGCATTATAATAGTCCCTGTTTTTTCCTAGTACTACAAATTGAATCTGTGGCCTTGCATATGTTAAGCAAGTGTTCTGCCACTTGACCACAGCCCTTTATTTTTTGAGACAGGGATCTTGTCAGGTTACTCAGCCTGGCCTTGAACTTACAATCCTTCTGCCTTAGTCTTCAGGGTAGCAAGGATTACCAGTGTGCGCCTACATTTTGGGTCATTTTAGTTATTCTGATATATGTAGTGATATTTCACTCATGGTGTTAATTTGCATTTCTCTATAGATATTGATGGTGAGCATCTTTTAATATTATTTGCCATCTGTATTTCCTTTTCAGTGAATATGTCTCTATATATTTTTTCCTGTTTTTTTAGTTACATTTCTTTTAATACTGACTTTTAAGAGTTCAGAGATATGGTCTGCAGTTTGTCTTTTTATCCTCTTAGTGAAATCTTACAGAGAGCTTGAAAGTGTGATGCATTCCAATTCTAAGAGTTTTTCCTTTTCTGTATAGTGCTTTGTCGTGTCTGATGCCTCACCTGGCTCGAATTTCCTAAAATTTTCTTGTGTGTTATCTTCTGAAAGTTTTACGGGTTTAGATTTTTCACATTTAAGTTAGTGATCCACTTTAAGTTTTACAAGGTTTAGGTCTATTTCTGAGTTCTCTGCTTCTCTCCTTTAATCTCTCTGCTTATCTTCCTCTCATACCACAAGGTCCTAATTACTGTAGGTACATATAGTAGTAAGTCCTGAAATTGGGAGACTGGTTATCTGCCTGGCCTCCTTTATTCTTTTTCACAATTGCTTTTGATGTTGTCTTTCCATATAAATTAAAGTTAACTTAACCGTGTCCACTACCAATGCAAAACTTTGGATAAAAATTATGCTAAACCTGAAGGTCATGTTTTTAGAATAAACATCCTTACTTAAATACTGAAAATATCATCTTTATGTATTGAATCTCTCAGACTGTGAACATGGTCTACCTCTGCTTTCTTGCATCAGTATTTTGTAGTTTTCACTGTAATAGCTTTGTACAGATTTTGGTATATTTAAGTCATCTTTTTTGAGTGGATACATGTGCCATTGTATTTTTAATTTTAGCCTTCCAATGTTTATTGCCAGTACATAGAAATTTTCTATGTTGATCTTACTGTCTGTGAATTTACTAAGCACATATTCTTTTTTTGTAGATTCCTTGGCTATAGAGATAATCATGCTGTCTACATATAGGGGCAGTTTTATGTCTTCTAATCTGCATGCTTTCTATTTCCTTCCCTTCCCTTATTGCCTTGATTATAACTTGGAATATAATGTTAAATAGCAGTTATGAGACAGAACAGCTTTGCCTTGTTTCTGATTTCAGCGGGAATGTATTCAGCTTTTAGTATGCATTTTTTCAATGTGAGTTTAGTGTTTAAACTCAGTGATTAATATTGAATTAGGTATGCTTTCCTTAGTGTTCATTAAGTGTGAGGTTTCTGTAGATATTCTTCCAAGTTGAAGAAATTCACTCTTTTTTAGTTTTAGGAGAGAATTTTTCATGAATGGGTATTAGGGTTTTACTTTTTTTGTCTTCTTCCCTCCTTTCCTTCCTCCCTTCTTGTACTGGGCCTTGAGCATGCCAGGCAAGTACTCTGCCTCAGAGCACTGCATTACTTGATATGATTATGTGATTTCTATCCTTTCTTCCTTCTTTATTTTAGTCTGCTTATATCATAGATTATACTGATTGATTTTCAAATACTGAACCAGCCTTGCATTTCCTGGAATAAACTTCATTTGGTCATGCTGTTTTCTTTTTTATTGAGGAATTGTGTTTGGTAATATTTTTGAGGGGGATTATTGCATCCATTTTAATGAGCAGAGTTGGCATATAGGTTTTTTTACTTTGTTTTGTTTGGGGTTAGTGGCTTTAATAGAGGACACTGATACATTAAGTAGTGGGGGTCACTGCTCCAAGGTGTGGTGGAAATACAGTAAGTCCTTGAGTTACTAATGAGTTCCATTCTAGGAGAAATTTGTTAGTCAGATTTGTTTGTAAGTCTGACCAAGTGAGTCTTACACACCTTTGACACGAATATACAATGTGTAAAGCCTAAAAACACCAAACACAAATACTATGAACAAATTATTTTTACTTTCACAGTTAATACCTCAAGATGGTAATACAGTACAGTACCAACAACTGGGCAGATAGGGAGGGAATTGCTTTTCCTTGTGCTTCTTGCCATCCTGGCTCTGACTGAGTATTGTACTACTGTACACTGTCACACACAGCAACACAACTGTGACAGTTTTCGGCAGACATGTGAGCTACTTCCATAATTTGATCACATCTATGAGTATTGGGAATGTGAAGTCTGTTTGTATCTGTGAAAGCTGGCAACTCTTAATTTTTGTAAATTGGGGACATACTGTATACAGTGAATGTTACAATTTTTAAAAATTTATTGCAGTAAAAGACACATTGTCTTTAATCTCCTTCAAAATGCCTACCTCAGCGAACACCATTCCCAGCAAACAGCAGGAGACCCCAACTGTGCCTGCTGTCCTCAGCAGACAGAACAGATGACCATAAAGTTTAGGATGGACATACATTCTCCCAGGTGCCAGGATGTCCAGCACTGTCTGTACGTCTGTGCTGACCGTCCTTGAAACCTGGACCCCACACCCATCTATTCAGATACCTTGGAATTATTAACCCTATCCTCAAACTGTGTATAAATTTATCCTCTCCTCCAGCCCACCTGCTGATTGGTAGAAACTGAGACCTGCATGGAACCAGACCAGACCTTCTGACACAAGAGAAGTCTTTATTGGGGGGTGTGGCACAGGAGGTAGCAGGCTGCCAGCAGACCAAGACAGCAGCAAGCTGAGCAAAGTGTGGGCTTTTAAACTCTCTTTTGGGGTGGGCGTCAGCAGGCCAGAATAGCCCGAGTGGGTGGAGGTGTTGTCTGTGGGTCAGAACAGTCCAAGTAGGGTGGATTGGGCTAGAACACCCTGAGCGAGGTGAGCTATTCATCAGCATACTACCAAAGTGGATGAGGGCGGGTTTGGCTTTTGTGGCCGAGGGGAACTGAAGTGGAACAGGTAAGGGAAGGAGAGAAACACTGAGCCCACGAGGGGGGCTGGCTGCTTTGTGACTTACCTTGGGACTATAAACCCTATCCCTAAACTGTATATAAATTTATCCTCTCCTCCAGGCCACCTGCTGATATTCCAGTTTCAGCTTGCCTATACATAGACAGAATTAAATCCAGCCTTTTCCCACCTAAGTCTGTCCCCAAGTGTTTACTCACATGTTACTAAGTAACACCTCCTCCCTTTGAACACATATCATAACATTCTTAGCACTTTTTTTTTTTTTTTTTTTTGCGGTACTGGGGATCAAACTCAGGACCCTGCGCTTGCTAGGCAAATGCTTATTCCACTGAGCTATATCCCCAGCCCCGCTTGAAACAGCTTAGAGCAACAAATAATTGTGGTTAGCATTGTGCAGCTAGCCAAATAGATCTGAGTCAGTTATTTCTGAGTTGCAGCTGTGTGGCCAAGGTCAGCCAAGTCTGACTGTTTAATTATGAATCTGTAGTCTTTTAAGAAATGTATTTTACTGTTTGTTTTCCACTACAAGAAGAACTTTTACATTCTTGTATGCAAAGATTACCAAGTGCTTACCAGCATCATCACACTATACTGAACAGTATAATGAGTAAGATCCATATGCCTTACTCACCAGTGTACTAGATGGAGGAGGCAGAATGATAAATACATCCCTCAAGAACAGCGTGGAAGATTTGGCTAAGCCGTTGTGGCTGTAATCCTGCAGGAGCAGATCCTCTTTGGACTGAAGCTTGAAGCCTCCTTTCAGAAATGGCAAAATGGGACCACCTAGGATTTTCTTGAGTACTTTTTGTAGTGCTGGTTTGGTGGTCATGAAATTCTTAAGGTGTTCTTTGTCATGGAAAGTCCTTATTTCTCCTATTTGGAGAGAGTTTTGTGGGATATTTTAATCTGGACTGAAAGTTGTTTTCTTTTAGACTTTTAAGATATGTATTGAGAAATCTGGTATAATTCTAATGGGTTTGCTTTTATAAATTATTTATTGTTTTTCCTTAACAGCTTTTACTTTTATAGAAGTTTTTTTGTTTTGTTTTGTTTTGATACAGGGCCTTGCTATGTAGTTCAGTCTGACCTTGAACTCACTGTGTAGCCCAAAGTAGCCTCACACTGATCCTCCTGCCTCAACCTCTCAAATGCTGGGATTATAGTGTGTGGGATTACAGCTTTTAAAACTCTGTCCTTATGTTGGACATCTGAGATTTTTAACTATGAGTATTGTGGAGAGGTTCTTCTTTGATCACAACTATTTTTCGTTCTGTACGCCTTAAAAATACTTATAAATTGCATTCTTTGCTTATACTTGGGAAACTTTTTGCTATTATTTCTATAAATTGCTTGTATTTTATGCTATCTTCTGATTTTTCTTTAACTCCTCTTCTTAGGTTAGTTTTGTTTGAGTCATCTAGCATTTTATTAACTAATTTTTAAAATTTAGTTTATTAGTATGTGTGTGTAGTACATAATATTTACATTCCTTGCATAGAACTGGTATGTGTAGGAAACACATTCCAATTCCCCCATTGTTCATTTCTTATTCCTTCCATCCCTCTCTCTTCCTTCCATCTCTTGATCTCCTTTCCCTTGAGAATGACCTATCTCCCTACTTCCTGTTATCTGTCTTTTAATTTATACTTTACATTTACCCTGGGTTTCTCATGTAAGAGAAACAATATGGTATTTAAGCTCATGTGTCTGGTTAATTTCACTTATGGTCTCACAGTGCATTGCTTTTCCTGCAAGTGACTCAAGTTTATCTCTCCTTATGGCAGGGGAGTGCTCCATTGTGTGTAAGTAGCACATTTTCTTTATCAGTGTATCTGTTGATGGACTTGTGGGCTACTTCCAGGGTATGTTTATTATGTATTGTTTTACTGTAAAGATGGGTATGCATATATCTTTAATATGTCTTTAACTCTTTCAGGAAGAAAGGGAAGCTCTTCCCTAGAAAGGGAAGAGCTGGGTCACGTGGGATTTCTAGTTTTAGTTTTTGAGGAATATTTATACTGATTTCCATAGTGATTGTACTTGTTTACATTCTCATCAGCAGTGTAGAAGAGTTCTTTTGTACAGCCTCTCTAGTATTATTACTTGATTTATTGATGGTAGCCATTTTTTCTGGGGTAAGATGGAATGTTGGTGTTATTTTTATGTGCATTTCCCTAATGGCCACTTATGTCAGGCATTTATGCATGTATCCATTTGTGATTCTTCTGAGAAGTGTTTATTTTGCTGGCCAGTTTTTGATTGGGTCTCTCACATTTGGGGAGTCTGATTTTTTTTTAATTCTTTATTACATATTCTTTGTTGGTGCTGAACCTATGGCATGTGTATTAACTGTTTCTCTTTTAAGACTGAAATGTTAATGTAGATTTGTTTTCACTGAACTAAAACCCCAGTATTCAGGTTTGATTGCAGTATTGGTAGTTTGCATTAAGTAAATGGGTTTTGGGTTGCATTTTGGCACTCAGTCTCTAAAAGGTTCACTGTTACTGCTCTGTATGTTCTAAATATGAGTTCTTGGAGAAATCACTGGCAAAAATTTTTTCCCATTCTCCAGGTTGTGTTTTCACTTGTTGCTTTGCAGAAACTTAAATTTAATATGATCCTGTTTGTTGATTCTCAGAACTATTTCCTGTGCAACTGGTGTTCTCTTCAGAAAGTCCTTGCCTAGGCCTAGGACTTCAGGAGCTTTACCTATTCTATCTTTCATCAGGTTAGGTGTTTGTAGTTTGACATTTAGTTGTTTGATCCATTTCAATTTTAGTTTAGTACATGTTGAGAGATATATGGGTCTAGATTAAATTTTCTGCATGTGGATAGCCAATCTACTCAGCACCATTTTTATTAAAAAGTCTATCTTTCCTCCACTGTGTGGTTTTGACCCCTTTGTCAAACATCAAATAGTTGCCTATACTTAGAGTTGTTTCTGTGTCCTCTTATTTTGTTCTTTTCATCCTAATGTCTGTTTTTGTGCAGTACCATGCTGTTTATATCACAGCAGCTTTGTAATACAACTTCAGGTTTGGGATTGTGCTGTGTCCCACTTTGCTCTTTTTACCCAGGATTGCTTTTAATACTCTGAGTCTCTTCTGGTTCCATATGAATTTTAGGATTGTCTTCTCTACTTTTGTGAAGAATGTTGTTGGATTTTAATTGGGGTTGTGTTAAATCTGTGTGTCAGTTTTGGAAGTATGGCCATTTTGGTTCTGCTTATCCAGGAATAGGAGATATCTCCATTTTCTGATGTCCTCATCAGTGTCCTTTTTCAGAGTACTATAGGTTTTGTTATAGAGGTCTTTTACTTCCATAGCAAGCTTAGTTCTTCAATATTTAGTTTTTTGGGTGCTACTAGAAATGATATTATCCTAATTTCTTTCTCAGTGGGTTCATCATTTGTGGAAAACAATATATTTACTTATTTACTTATTTTAAAGAGAGTAAAAAATAGTAAAAAAAAGAAATTATACAGAATTTCAAAAAACGATAGGAATTCAACAGTGATTGTTATATTGCATATTGTATTCAAAGTAATTGTTCAGATTATCAGATACAAGAATGCTATGTATTTTTGTGGGTTGATTGTTCTTTTTTTTTTTTTTTTTGAGACAGGGTCTCACTGTGTAGTCCAGTTTGGCCTTGAACTCACTATATAGCCTAGATTGCCCTCGAACTTGTGGCAAACCCCCTGCCTGAGCCTCCTGAGTACTGAGATTACAGGCTTGTGCTACCGCACCTGCCTTGTGGGTTGATTTTGTGTCCTGGTACATTACTGAATTTGGTTATTAATTCTGAGAGTTTTTTGCTGTTTTTGTGATCTTTGTAGAATATCATGTCATCTGCAAATACCTTGACTTTTTTTCCTATACATTTCTCTTTAATGCCTTTTTTCTTGTCCAATTGCTCTTGCTAATGTTTCTAGTATTACTTTGAACAGGAATGGTGACAGAGTACATTCTTGTCTTGTCCCTGATTTATTTTATTTTATTTATTTTCTTTTATTTTTTTTTTAATTTTTATTTTTTTGGTGGTACTGGGGATCGAACTCAGGACCCTGCGCTTGCTAGGCAGGTGCTTATTCCACTGAGCTATATCCCCAGCCCTTGTTCCTGATTTTTGAAGGAAAACTTTGTTTTCACATTTAATAGGATGTTGGCAGTAGGTTTGTCATAAATGACTTCTTTTAGCTTGAGATAAGGTCTTACTAGACCCACTTTCTGAAGTGATTTTATTATGAATGTATGTTGAATTTTGTCAAAGGCTGTCTTTGCATCTACTGAGATGATCATGTGATTTGTTCTCTTTAAGGTGTCCTGGAGTAAAGGGTCCCTTACATCAATCCTATGTTCTAATTTTAACAATGTCTCCCAAAATTGGTCATTTTTGCTGCCCATAGTTTTAGTAGAATTTTTTATAGTCTGGAGTTTTATATGATATCTCTTCATAAAAACCTCTTCTTAGTTTTTACTAAAATGGTAATTCATGTTTTCTCTTGGTTAGTTTACATAGCGCTTTATTTGTGTCTTAAGTTCATTGATCATTTAATTAAATGCTTTAGGTATTTACTTATATTATCTTTGAGCTCACTTAAACATCTTATTTTTTAAATCTTTTATTTCCATACATTTCAACCACTTATTTTGTTGTTGTCCTTATTTGTAATGGTGGATACATTGTGTCAATTATAGAAGATTAAAAATTTAATGAAGTGACTCAGGGAGCCAAGGTCCTCACTTTGTAAACGTCCTCATCCTATGTAAGAGGCGGGCACCGACATGGAGTGCTACGTTCTCCCTAGGGGTGGTAGCCTGCTTACCATATAAGGGAGGAAAAGAGGTTTGCTGGTCCCCCTTTGCTCTTGCTGCTTTTGCTGTCTTCTGCCACCATGAATTGTTGCCCCTGTACCATGCCACCCCTCGGCTTAGAGCCAACTGATTATAGACTGAAACGTCCACAAAGTGTGAGCTAAATAAACCTTTCCTTCCTTAATTTTGGATGTTGGATATTTTGTTTCAGCAACCAGAAAAAAGTAACCAACACGTTTTTCTGTTCTTTTTTTTCAGACAGGACCTCACAGTGTAGTTCAGGTTAGCTTTGAACTCACTGTGTAGCCCAGCTTGGCCTCAAACCCACAGCAATCCTCTTGCCTCAGCCTCCTTAGTGCTGGGATTGCTGGCATGCACTACCCCTCCTGGTTAGCCATTGGTTTTTGACTTTGTCCCCACCATTTCCTATCAGATCAGCTTTGGGGGAGTTAAGAATTTTTTGAGTCATCTTGTTGCCATACTTTCTCTTTAATCCTCTGCTCCCTTCCCCTCCTCTCCCTTTTGTGCTGAGAGTCCATCAATTAGAGTGGAAAGGCTTTGTTGCTAGGATGGAGGTCTTTTTAGTTAATGTTAGCTTCCCAGTGATGTGATCTTGGCTTTGGCTGTGTTTGATATTTACATATTTCTTGTATCTGTTCAGCTTAATTGACTCAGACCTACTTGCCATGTTGCAAGGAGAGAATCTATACTAGTTGTATCACCAGAGTCAACCATATCAGTCATGTTCATTAAAACGTACTTACATTTGACCTAAAACACTCATAGTTAGTTACAAGGACCCAAAATTTAATCATCCTCTCTCTTCTATCTATACTGCAGTCTGAAATCATCCAGTGAGCTCTTTCCACTACGTTTACAGATGGAGAAGGTTCAACTTGTGTAGGGAGAATCTGGATGGATTTCCAGCTCTAGCTCTTTCCTGTACATCTGCTTTCCAAAGAATGTCACTGTGTCCCTAAAGTGTATTTTCCTCTTACCCTTCCCAGCTCACAGCTCACTCCTGCAAAGTCCTTAAGTTGGCCTTCTCCTATAATTTATTGAGTTGTCTGCCTGTGAATGAAGGGATCTGGGGACTACTGAGCCTACCTCTCTGCTGCAGATTGCCTTCTGTTTAACTTGGGTCATTTCTGTGGGTGTGACTACCAGAAGTTTCTGTCTTTGTCTTGTGGTTGGATATCTTCAGTTAAGTGGAGTTGAGAGAGTTCAGTGTGGCTAGGCCAGTTCACTTCCCTCCTTGCTCTATGAACTCTGCAGCTCCTCCTGTGCTGTAGCTTTCCTTTCAATCTTGTTCTCCATTCTCCATGAATTGTTACTGCCCAGCCTACAGTGAGTGGTGGACACTGGGTAGAATATCCTACAGGCACAGCAGTTCCATTGTTTGGGGAACCATGAGTGGGTGACTCTTGGGGCCACATCAGTTACTTTTCTTCTCAAGGTCTTGCTTTCATCAGTGCTGCCAACTCCTGCAATTCCGTGAGCCGTGGTTTTCTCAGTGCTCAAGTCTCGGTCCCTAATCAGGAATGTGCCCTGTTCTCAGCTTTTAAACAGGTCTGCTGGTTTTATCTTGGGCACTGCTTGCTGGCTTCCATTGTTTCTGATCTCTGATCTGTGAATATCTCATTCACTGTCTTTTCCCAGAGGGGTGGGGAGAAAGGTCCAGAGTCTATCCCAGTGGCCTGGCCACCACTGTGGTGGTGTCTCACTCCCTCAGGGTGCTGGATCCTTCCCCAGATAGGGCATTACTGCGTCTGTGGTATAAAGGTAAGCAGTGCAACCAGAGTAGCAGTACTTACCTTTCTAAACTTCTGCGATACTAGATTTGATCTAGTGAGTTTCTCCTGCAGGTTGTCTTTGCATGTTTGGCTTTTTTTGTCTCCTGTTTCTTTCAAGCTTCTAACATGCGCTGCTGCCTATACCACATTTCTCTGAAAATAACCTAACTAGAAAATAAGCCCCTAACAAATGCAGGGCAAGGCACCGCTCATCAGGCTTTTGTGATAGCAACTAGGCATATAGTTTAATACCTGGGGGCAGGCAGGCAGAGAGCAATAAGGCCATCTGCACAGAACAAAAAGAAGTGTGTCCCTTTTATAGGGATGGAAAGAAGGCAGGGGGCATTAGGTGGGAAGATTTTAATAACATCTGTGGTGAAAGTTCTCTGGCAGTCTTGCACTCCAGTGGAAGAAGTCCTTGAAGGTCCCGTGTAAATTTTTGTGTATCTCCAGATGTCCCTAGCACCTATAAAATTCCATGTCCCTATCTAAATTCCTTTACAATATCCTGTGCTTGCTGTGATGACAGCTTTGGTTTTGTTTCGTTTTTTTTTTTTTTTTTGTGGTACTGGGGATCGAACTTAGGACCCTGCGCTTGCTAGGCAAGCGCTTATTCCACTGAGCTATATCCTCAGCCCGATGACAGCTTTGGTGCTAAGCTGAATTCCTTGCTGAGAACAGTGCCTCTGCTGGCAAGCAGACTGGGGGGCTGGGACAGTCAGGTCTGATCTGAATCTTACAAAGCCTACCCCCCCCATGAGTTTTCAGGGTACTGGTAATACAAACCCTACACCAAAAATAAGCCCCAGTTAAGATCATCACCTAGACAGGTGCATTTGTGTGTCCACTGCAACATACTATGGATATGTTGAACTATGAAATGTAATATATAATTAAATGTAAATATTACTAACATTAATACTTAAATGATAATTATTTGTAAATATCCAAGTGGGAGCCTTTGGATGAGAGGTAAACACCTATGTAAACAGGTGAATGTCAAACTTATTGGTAAATGACTAATTGGAGCACAGACACCATATACAAGTACCGTACACACTCGATAGTCTATGGATGTGGTTGTGTCTAATATGAATCTTCAAAATTGAGTATATTGTGTGTTATAATGGACATACATGATGCACTTGTGGGAAATAAGGAAACTTTTTGAATTTTGACAGGTTTCAAGCTCATGCTGGCCTTGAGCTCATGAAGCTTCTGCCTCAGCCACATCTGTGCTGGGGAATTACAGGCATTTGCTATTGTGCTTGGTTGTTTTCTGAATTTTGGTGTCTGCAAACTTTTGTTGCTTTGGTGTGGAGCATCATTCTTTTTTTAAAAAAAAATTTTTGAGTCAAAGATCTCACTAAGTAGTTTAAACTGGTCTTGAACTCACTATGTAGCTGTGTTGGTTTAGGGGTTATTGCAAGGGGAACAATAAAATACAGGACACATATTTTATAAGATTATTCATAATAGTCACCCAAAGTATCATATACAAGAAAATGCAAGAAATCTCTCCACACACTAAAGACCAAAGAATCCAGCTGAGGGTCTGGATCCTATGATAATTACCTGCATGAGTTCAGCTGAAGACCTAGAGCCCAGCCTGTAACAATGTCTCACCCAGGCCTGTTTCATGCATCTGCTCTGGGAAGGTCCAAAGGTCAGTGGTGGAATCTAGAAAGTCTGTGCCAGTAGGATGAGGAATGTATGCTAGCAGGCTAAGGAATCTACACTGGAGCCAGGAAGCAATGCTCAAAATAAAAACCAGAGCTTGCCCAAAAAGTGCCACAGCCATCAGCAACAGTGAGGTCCTGAACTCCTCTGATGAATAGCCAAATTCCCATCTGAAAAACCAATGCAAAAGCTTCTCCAGGAGACTGAGCAGTGCATGCACCATCTTCCCCCCGGAGCCAGAAAGCAATGCTGAGTGAGGACCAGAGCTCCCCCAAGGTGAACCGTAGCCATTTTCAGTGAGAACAATGTCCTGAACTCCTGTTTTCAGAGGATGAAAACAGCCAAGTTCATTTGGAAAGCCAGCGTGACAAACTCCTCCAAGAGAACCAACAGTTCTTTACAGCTTCTCTGGTTTCCAACAGGCCCCCAACAGCTTCTTCCACTCCCAACAGCTTAACTTCTCCAGTTCTGCCTCTTATGCTGCTGGCAGCAGTCCTCAGGCGGGCCTTCCACGCCTAGCATCACACTTACTCAGTTCAGCTGGGTGTTACAAGTTCATCACCAATTGTCAATCCACCACAGTAGGTAATGCAGGCTGGCCTCAAATTTGCTGTGCTCTTCCTGCCTTAGGCTCCTGAGTGCTGGGATTTACAGGCATGTACCACCATACCCTTTTGTTTCTGGTTTTGTTTTGTTTTGAGACAAGTTCTGATGGACCTTCATTCTTAACTGTCATCATTTTTGTTGCCACTCCTCTCTCTTAACTCTTCAGTTAATATTTGATTTAATGGAAACTTGGCGAAACCCAGCCTGCAAGAGGTAGTGAAGAATTCATGGGATAAAATCACTCCAAAGTGCAATGAGCAGGCAACATGGACAAGAAGAACTTACTAAGGAGAGCTCTATTGTGGACATGAGAGATTGGGGCTAGAGGTTCTACAAGAAATGGAGTCAAGAAATTCAGTCCAGAATTTGGGGTTTGGAGAGTTATAATGGTGGTCTAGACGATGACATGACTGTATTTGAATATATGTAGATTTTTGTACTTCAGGAAATGTAGAATTTTGTTACATGAATAAATGAAAAAAAATGTAGATTGTTGTACATGAAAAAACAAGGAATCCCCTAAATATAAGCCCTCTTGTATCTTTTCAAGCAAAAATTAATACAAGATCCAGTGTTGTTTTGGGGGAAGTATGGTAGTTGACTGTAATGGGGAAGAACAAAACTTACCATAAAGCCTTAAAGTAGACTTCAATTTGTATTCTTTAGTAGTCTTTAAAAAAGGCATGACCACATTGTCTGATGTTCTTTTTATTGATGTTTTATTGACTGCAACCCATTTTTAATACATTACCAGAGGTTTCAAGATTGTAATTCTGATGAGCCTCTCTCTTTTCAGCAGGCATATGGCTACGGTCCATATGGTGGTGCATACCCGGCAGGAACTCAGGTTGTCTATGCTGCCAGTGGGCAGGCATATGCAGTACCCTACCAGTACCCTTATGCAGGTAACTCATCCCAGCCTTCCACATCTTGTTTCCTATCATGCAAGAGTTTGTATTTCTCAGTTTAAGGCTACGTGAACTGTATTTTATGTTAGGTCTCTACTACTGTGGTTTTAATTTTTTTAACGAGCCTTTTTGTATTTTCACACTGCCTTACAAAGCTATAATGGTCTTGATTTTTAGAACTTAATTTAACTATTGTGCAGATTAGTTGCCAAGATGATAATTTGTACTTACTGCATCTTCACTTATATCAAGTAGCAACTAAGAGTAGAGTGTAATTTTAAGGAATGAGAGATGACTTTTCCATCTCTTCTTTTCCTTCTGGTGACATCCTTGGACAGTGGTCACTAGTAATGTAATGTTCTGTTTCACACGGAAGTAGAGGCCTGGCAGAAACTGCTTTGATTCTGGGCTTGAGATGTATTGCTTTCCATTGTTTGCTTCACATGAAGCAGACTGTAAAGTTGGATAGCTAGGTCTGCATGGGCATTATAAAGTCCTAGCCCAGAAGGCCAGAGGAGAGGCACTGTGGGCCCTGTGCTGGCTGCTGCATGAGGGTTCAGGGGACAGAAGAGCAAGGCATCCATTGTAAGGCCAGGCAGGGTGGACAGAGTGCATGTTACACCAGCGTACTAGGAGCACACATTGCTGGAGGAAGCAGAACCCAGAGCTCAGAAGATGGAGAAGTGAAGGAGAAGCAGCTGCTCATGGGCTGAAAGCAAAACAGGCTTACTGTCTCTGCACAGAAGCAGTGGGAAAGGATGCGGACGCTGATAGTAGTGTCCTTGGAAGCCATGCAGGCCCTGGGCGACTCTTAGATGTGTGTCATGTAGTAGTGCATCTAGCGTCTGCTACAAGAGACAGTTTTTTGAGTAGAAATAGTGAAAACTAGTATCACTCTGGCTGGAAGCTCTGCTAATTTGCCTAACTAGTATAGACTTGCTTGACTTTTATGTGACATCAAAACCCAGTAAAATACAATTATGGCATTAGATTTTATTGTATTGCTTTTTATTTTTCTATTCTGAATTTCAAATTTTATACATTGCTTAGAATGCTGCAGAATATTCTTAAGTATTTTTAGCAGTTGTCTATTATATTGGGTGATGCCTTACTAGTTAAACTTTCCAATATTGACAGCTCTTTTTTTTTTTTTTTGCTCTTATAGATACTGCTTTGAATCCTTCAATTATTTTCATTTTTATTCTGTTAAATGTCTTAGAACACATTTTTGTGTATTAAATTAACATGTCAAAAGGTATAGGTTTTTTTTTTTTTTGAGACAGAAAGCAACACAAGTTTTCTGTTACCCAGAGTGGGGTGGTGATTTAATGAACCGTCACGAGCATCAGCAGTTACCATATTAGGGCTCATTTTTCATCTCCACCTCCACCCCCACCTCTTCTCCCTACTGCTGGGTTATTTTGAGGGAAATTCCAAACTTTATATCACTTTATGTGTTAATATTATAGAGTTTTGAGAACATTTTACCAAACTGATTCTCAGAATAGCTTACCAATTTATAAAGCTAGAGATTGAGAATTGTTACATTCCAAAAGTTGTAGTAACTTCAGTAGATCTAAAGTGGAACCATGGAGTTGCTTTAATTACATTTTTAGGATGACTGACAAATACGAACATTGTCTTTATAATTGTTAACTGGTTATTTTCCCCTTTTATGAATTGTTTTCCTTTCTCTGTTAATTGTTCAGTGTCTTGGTGATGGTGGTATGTTTTTAAGTCCTATTTTTACCACAGAAGAGTTGACACTTATTCAGTCTCCACAGAATGGGATAATCGCAGATGTTTTCTTCCTATGTAGAAGAGCAAAAGACTTGGAGAAACAAAAAAAGTTGTAAAGTGAATTTTTGGAAATCACATTCCACTATTGCCTTAAGCTTTGCCTGATAAGGAGAGATGGCCTATTCTCATAAGCAGCACGTTGGCATATTTGCCACACAAGGGCATGGTGACTGTTCAATCATCAGCTACTTGAATGTGGAAGGGCCAAGTCAGTGATTGTCCAGCCTCAGTGTGGCGGTCTGCTTGCCAGCAGACCTGCTTATGTGGAAGGACTAAGTGGATCCCACGCAGCACTGTGCTGGAAGCCAGATGTGTGCACTTCTCAGCCTCCCTGAGACACCATGGTGCATCGCTAACTCCTTGTCCTCTTGCCTTTGAGCATCTCCCTGCTGATAGCTGGTCCACAGAGAACCTCCTAGTTATTATATACAGAGCTAGTTTAAGACAGCCTTCTAGTCAGTGTGATTGGGACCAGAGGCTAGTCATCCAATTGAAAAAGTAAAGAGTACTAAATACATACTTAAAAGTCCTGCTTTGATTGATCCATACTAATGGACATTGACTTAGTGTCCTTTTATTGTTGTTTTGTTTTTTGAGGTAAGAGCTTGCTGTGTAGTTCAGGCTGTCCTTGAATTCAGTATGTAGCCCAGGGTGCTTTAAACTTGAAGTGGTCCTCCTGCCTCAGTCTCTTGAGTGCTGGGGTTACAGCTGTGCACCATTACCATTACATCTGGTTTCTGTTGTCCTTTGATGTGGGGTTTACATCTTTGCTTTGATTTGTCTCCTTGGGTAGAATATCGGGGCCCTGGCCTAGGACCACTCATGTCCTGCTCAGAGATACAATGAGGGAATAAAATGCAGACAAGATACATATTTTAGTTACAAGGCACAGCAGGATGGTCAAAGCCCATTAAGGACTAAGACCCTCAGGCATGTTGTCCCTGGCCCTTATCAGGTGCACATCTTGATAGGAGGTGTGCTGGTGGGCTGCACACCCCCAGTGATGTGGTGATGAGGTGAACTGCTGATGCAGGCAAAGCTCAAGGATTTGAAGAACAAAGCATTTTTGGAAAAGCACACAAAAGGAGATCTTGGTTAACTAGTAACCTGATTGTCTGCTACCGTGCTATTGAGCTAGAAGGAATTTAGGCGAGTCAAAAGTCCTCAGCTGTTGTGTTTCTCTTGCTTTGAGGTGCCAGAACTTCACAGACTGCTTGCTGGTTTCAGTCCTGGCCTTTGGCCAGGGGGGGTGTTAATTTTGTCCCCACGCTAGCCACAGGCCTTGCTGTAAGTCATTTAAGTCTAAGACGGACTCAAAACTTATTTTATGTGAACATTAGTATCAGTTGTTGCCTGCTCTGCGCCATATCAGGACTCATGCTCAGCAGGGGAAGTCTTCTACTTTTGTCTGGTAGAAACTGTTTCCACAATATAGTGCAGCACTGGAGTTTCTAGGAGTAAGTATGGGGTGCATTTCTCGAGTTTGTGTTTATTGTCCTTTCTCCTATCTCTTACCATTTTTTTCAGTTTGATAGTAATTTCTAAAAGTGACCTTCCTATATTTAGTGTAGCTTAAAATATCTAGCTCAGTTGTTATGGAGACAATGTCTTCCTTCTTGCTTACTTTTTGACCATTTATTAATACTTATATTAGGCAATTCTACTAAGTATTAACCCTTGTGAGCCTCAGTTTGCCCATATATAAACTGGGAGTGGTAATGTACCCAACTCACAGGTCACTGTATTAAGTCAGCACATGTAAGTGCCTATAATGTTTTAAGTGCTTAGACTGGTAAATACTCGGAAATGCCAGCCTTTGTTATCTTGCTGGCCTCCCGTCTGTTCATTATCTAGGTATATATGACACTAATGGACCAGTTTTCAACTCTGTTGGGGTTGAAAGAAGTGGGATGAAGGAGGAATGTTTGTTAATGTGTGAGCAATTTGAAAGTGCAATAACTAGTAAGCAGTAGTATAACTGAAACATCAAAGAAAACAAGTAATACATTTCTACTTGTAAATTTTGATCATTTAAATTGCTAAATTTGTTTTGAGGTTTGCTTTTTCAGAAATGTTCACTTCTATTTTTCTTGCAAAATTTATTTTAATTACATAAACACATGATTTAAAAAGATCAAGTTGTGTTAACAGATTGAAGGTTTAACTAACTTGGTTTACTTGCATGCTAAGAAGTGAACTCACTTTTTGTGTGTGTGAATTTACTTTTAAATGGGCTTTTCCCCTAGGGCCTGCTCTGGGAGTTTCTCCCCCATTGTTTGTAGGCTACACGTTTCCCACACTTGCTGTTTATCTGTGATCCTAGTAAGCATGGCGTGGAGAACTTACCTGGAATCTAGGGGCAGAATCTGCTGCTTCCCTCGGACTTCCTCTTCTCAGTGTTGTAGACTTTATTTATTTATTTATTTATTTGGTACCCGCAGTTGAACTGAGGACCTCATGCTTGCCAGGCAGGCGCTATGGCACTGAGCTAAATTGCTGGCAGTGTTGCGGATTTAACCCTGGCCAGCCAGTGATCTTGATTTTTCTGTCAATGCACTCGTGGGGCATGGAGCTGTCCTCCTTGCCAGACTGCATACTGGGCCTGATGGGGAGGGTTGGCACAGACTGCCTGCTCTCACCTTTCGAGAGGAGGGTGTATGCCAGGTGAGAGGGAGTGGGTTGGTGGTCCCATAGAGAGGAGGCACAGTGTCTATACCTGAGGGAGTGGTACTTCTGAGCAAATGTTGGACTTTAACAAACTGCCTTTCAAAATTCTTTTTCCCTCTTTTTTTAGGACTCTACGGACAGCAGCCTGCCAACCAAGTCATCATTCGTGAGCGCTATCGAGACAATGACAGTGACCTGGCCCTAGGCATGCTGGCTGGAGCGGCTACAGGCATGGCCCTAGGGTCTCTGTTCTGGGTCTTCTAGAGTCTTTAAGATCTTCTATGTGCATAGCTTCTGATAACCCTGTATGCAATAATATGATTTTCAGGGCATTTCTGTTTGTGACAAATGTTTTTAATAATAGTTTTAATAGTTCTTTTGGAAGTAGTGACTTGATAATTGCAGCTAATCTGTGCAAGCACCACAGAGTAGAGCTTAAACTGTGTTGTTTAGCTATACATGGACTCTCTAGGAGCACAGGCTAATTCCTAGACTTTGTGGAGAGACATTTTCTTCAGTTAGGTGTAGTGTTTAAGGGATAATTTATTTTCTTGTTATGGCAAATAATATAGTGATGAATGAGTGAGTGATTGTGGTAAGACAGACTGCACTT
The DNA here is from genome assembly GCA_004027595.1 of Dinomys branickii. Taxonomy (NCBI): domain Eukaryota; kingdom Metazoa; phylum Chordata; class Mammalia; order Rodentia; family Dinomyidae; genus Dinomys; species Dinomys branickii. Next base: position 22,325 of record PVLD010007484.1, on the reverse strand, counting down.
TTTTTGAAAGATTCAAACTTTGAAACCTTATGTCAGAAAGCTGCGTGCTACCTCAGGAGCAGCAGGCTGGGGAGCTGCAGTGGCCTCCCTGCAGTGGTACTCCTGGGAGCCCCACGGTCTGGCCATGGTGAGGTAGACTGTGCAAGGAGCTGGGCCAACACTCCCCCACCCTTTAAAAGTAAAACAGTGCTTCTAAAACCTGACGAATTCAAGAGCTCCTACTTCTTGTGTTCTTATTTGGTTTTCATAGTGGTATTCAGAGAACAATTTCAGATTAGGAATTGATTTGAGAAAAGTCAAAGAGAAGGCAGAAAAACGTATATGAAGGTTGATTTGCATTACTGAGAGGTGTATTTTTAGTGTCTGATTTAGGAACATGTATTGCTGGCTAAACCTACTTATAGCCTATTTTTTGACTTATTGAGAAGGTAATATTAAAAGAATGGTGAGGAAAACAGAGAGAGCTGTGGGTGGCATGTTCCTACCTCAGGCCTTCTGAGGACGCTGTGCAAGGAACGCTGTTTTCTGCCCCTGCAGGCCTGGCCTGTGGGGTAGGGCCAGTGGCCATTCACCAAGTACTGGGATGGGCCTGGCTGTGCTGGACTTGACTTATAGACCAGAAGTGGGGCCTAGAAAATGAAGATTGCACTCAGCGTGCCTGGGACCTCAGCCTTGTTTTTGTTCCTGACCCATGCTGTAGAGAAGCTTAAAACATTTGATGTTGGGCCCCCAAATATGTGAAGCTCTGGAACACCTACATTCTTGCATTTCTGACAAACAGTCATGTTTCCCATATTATGAAATAGATATTTCAAATATTTCTGCTTTAGGAAATTTTCTGGTTTTTTGTGCACTGGGAATCAAACTCAGAACCTCATACTTGCCAGGCAGGCACTGTGGTACTGAGCTAAATCTCTGGCCTTATTTTGTGTTTTAAAGCTAGTTATTGATTGCAGTTTTCTGGCCTGCATGCTTTAAACAGCGTATTTCCACAAAGGCTGGTTAGCACTATTAAGGCTCCCTCCCCTATGGTTCCATTTTCTCTAAAGTGCACTCCAGGAAGCACAGACTCTGTTGATTGTGCCAGGGTTACATATATGCTCTGTTGTTGCACTGCTGGGCTGGCTCCATGATTTGATGACTGGATCTCATATAAATCCAGATGCTGAGTAGATTGAGTAGTGCCCACAGTTTGTTTTTCTAGCTACTCCTCGGGGACTGGTTGACATCCGAATGTCCTTTTCCAGCTGAAACGTGTACACATGAATAAATGTGAAATGTGGCAACATGGTGTTGATGGTTTAAAGTGTTGCTTCAATATGTAATGTTGATTTTATATCCTATGTCATAAGAATGGCTTTTGTTCGTCTTGTTACATACACATACCAACTCCCCATAATGAATGTAATCATGTATTACAAACATGTACTAATAAAAATTTAAAAAAAAGAAATGAAGAAAATAATTATTAAAGCCATATGCTTTACTTATAAAATGTGAAAGTCAGTTCTTAATGTTGCATTTTGAACTTGAACTTACTGGGTAATCAGAATTCCTAGAAATGCAAGTGTCATGTCATGCCATTGAAATGCTCTGGAAGCAAAAGGTCTCACCGTGTCTGAGGGTGGCTTGGACTGAAAGGGACAAGGTGTAGACTGATGCTTGGGCACTTGTCTGCCTCCCCCTCCGCAATCCCTAGCCAGCCCCAGTAGTTGAACTTGGAAGTTCTGTCACTAGTGACTTGATTCTCATATGGAATGCATGCTAGATATGAATGAAGGTGGGCTCAGAACTTTCATTTCTCGGGCCCAACTTCTATAGATGACACACTTGATAGGATCACTTTCTCCACCACGTCCTTTATTTACATGCTGTACACTAAATTAAGGAGTGGGTGAATTTGGAAGGAACTTCTTGTTCAGGCTGAAGTAACAGTGTGTACCTTTAAATAAATAGTGAACTATGTCTCAAAGAAGTTGGGTGTTGACAGTATTTTGTGGATCTGATTATTCTTTAGTTAATGTCAATTCCTTGGATAGGAAAAAATCACCAGTTTTAAAAAGCTCAGACTTTGCCTATTTTTGGCTATCCATGACCCAGGATAGGCATCTGGAAGAAGTTCTTGCACTTGAGGCAAAATGATTTTGATCCTGTGTAATCTTTCTTTTTACTTCATTTATGTGGGTAGAAGGCTTATAATGCAGTTCTATTTTTCTCCCCAGTGATCTTTTTAGTGATTGCTTCCATTTCTCTACTATTGTTATGTCTGCAGACCTCATATTTCCCTGTATATGCAAGGTTGTATGTTTATTAGTGAAAATGTTAAGACTAAATATTTATTAACTGTAAAATATGCTTTGTTGTGATTTCTGTTGTCTTTAAAACATTTTGTAGCAACACACCAACTTTTTCTGCTATTGTGGGTAATAAGAATATCATTTGTTCAAGACCTACTAAGTGCTAGGGGATGTACTGTCATGGGAAAACAATAGCCTATTAAATTCTTGGTCACTCTGTAAAGGAGGTATTATTCAAGTTATACTCCATGAATTGATGCTCAGATTAAATGACTTACTCATGAGATTGCAGGTAGAAGCTTGCATCTGTGTCTGATGCTATAATATGTTCTTTTCCCTTATGCCATAGTCTGTCAGTGATTTGCACAAGAACAAATGAGTGACTGTTTGAAAACTATTACTCTACCAGACCAACTAGTACTCTTCCAGTAACTTCTTTAATACCTTTGAGTATATGACTTTGTGGTTTTTGTTTTTAGAAATACTTTGAATTTTCTTTAGTTCCTCTTTTTTTATTTTAAAGAAAATATACAGAAATAAAAAGAACAAAACACAATACAAGCAACACAGAGCAAGGACATTAGAAATGATACGGGGTTTCAAACCAAATGGTAGGGATTAACAGTAGTTGTTACATATTGTTATCTTCAGCAAAGTGGCTCACATTACCAGATGTAAGAATAGAAGATTGATCAAATCATTAAAGAGAACAAGAAAGTAATAATTTAAAAGAACATTAAAGACAATACATAGTGGCACTAGGCAGGATTGTAGGAATTTACCATTGGTTGTTGTCACATAAGTTGCTCAGATTACCAGATACAAGCATGCAAAATTGGTCAAAGTAGTAGGAAAAAAAAACTTGTAAACATTAGCTATTCCCAACAAACGATCAGGCACCAACAGTACAGTTATACCATCCACCCATATATAATATATAAAATTTATATATATATAAATTTATATATATAAATTTTCCTTAGTACTCTTTCTTCTTTCCCTCATCCCAGTTGCTCCGTCCTTTGAGCAGTCTCTTTCCCTTTCTTATTATCTACTGTACATTTTGGGTTGTATTTAGTCTTTCATGTTCTTACACCAGGGAGACAATATGATGCTTATGCATGTGAGTCTGATTTATTTCACCTATGAGTATGGTCTCTAGTTGCATCCATTTACCTATAAAAGCATCAAGAGTATATTTTTTATAGCTGAGTAATACTCTTGTGTAGAAATACCACGTCTTTTTTACCCATTCCTCAGTTGATGGGCATTTGGGTTGTTTCCAAGATTGAGCTATGACAAATTGTGCTGCTATAAACATAGGTGCACATATATCACTGTGGTATGATGTCTTTAATTCTGGAAAAATACCCAGAAGGGGAATAGCCATGTTAAGTGGGACTTCCAATCCTAGTTTTGTGAGGAATCTCCACACTGATTTCCATAGTGGTTTCACCATTCAGCACACGGACCAGCAGTGGAGAAGTGTCCTTTTTGCCCCACAGCCTCTCCAGCATTTGTTATTGGTTGATTTCTTAATGATAGCCATTCTTTTTGGGCTGAGATGAGATCTTAGTGTTGTTTTAATTTGCATTTCTCGAATGACTAATGATGTTGAACATTTTTTCATATATTTGTTTGCCATTAGTATTTCTTCATCTGAGAAGTGTGTGTTCATCTCAGATGCCCATTTTTGGATTGGGTCTTCGACTTTCGGGGGCCTGATTTTTTTTTAATTCTTTATGTGTTCTAGATAGGAGTCCTTTGTCCGATGGGTAGTTGGATAAAAATCTTTTCCCAATTCGTGTGTTTTCTCGTCAATCTATTGGTGATTTCTTTTGATGTGCAGAAGTTTTTCAATAAGATGAGATCTCAGTTGTTGATTCTTTGAAGTACTTCCCATGCAGTTTGGTTTTTGTTCATGAACTCTCTGTTTACCTCTGTGTCTTTAAGAGTTTTACCTACTTTCTCTTCCAGTAAATTTAGTGTTTCTGTTTTGATATTTAGATCTTTGATCCATTTTGAGTTTAGTGCATCATGATAGACATGGGTCTAGTTTTAGTCTTTGGCATGTGGAAAGCCAGGTTTTCCAGCACCATTTATTAAAGAGGCTATCTTTGTTCCAGTGAACATGTTTGGCCCCTTTGTGAAAAATAAGGTGGCTGAGTTTATTTGTAGCTGTCTCTGCATCTTCTAACCTGTTCCATTGATCTTCAGGTCTGTTTTTTGCCAGTACCTTGCTGATTTTATCATAGTAGCTTTGTAGTATAATTTCAAGTCAGGGATTGTGATGCCTCCTAGTTTTCCTTTGTTTCCCATGATTGCTTTTGCTATTCTAGGCCTCTTCTGGTTCCAGATGAATTTTAGGAATGGTTTCTCTAGATCTGTCAGGTGTACTAGTGGAATTTTAATGGGGATTGCATTGAATTTGTACAACACTTTTGGGATTATGACCATTTTCACTGTGTTGGTTCTTCCTATCCACGAGCAAGAGATAGCTTTCCATTTTCTGAAATCCTCTTCCATCTCTTTTTTCAGAGTACTGTAATTTTCACTGTATAGATCTTTTACTTCATTTGTTAGATTGATTCCTAAGTATTTTATTTTTTTTTGGATGCTATTATGAAAGGTGTGGTTTAACTGATTTCTCTCTCAGTCTGCTTGTTGTGTACAAGAATGCTATTGATTTTTGAGTGTTGACTTTGTATATAGCTACGCTACTGCATTTGGTTATTAAATCTGTGAGCCTTTTGGTGGGATTTTTGGGGTCTTCTATGTAGAGTATCATGTCATCAGCGAATAATGATAATTTCACTTCTTTTCCTATCCTTATTCCTCTTATTTCTCTCTCTTGTCTAATTGCTCTGGCTAATATTTGCAGAACTATGTTGAATAGTATTGGCTTATGTTTGTCATGTTGTTTTCCTGGTAGTGGTTTCTCTTGTTTCCTTCTATTTAATTGCTTGATCTGCTTGCTGTTTCCATTCTGTTCTTAAAGCTGTGGTCTTTTTTGTCCCTTTCTAGACTATCTTAAAACTCTTTGTAGGGTTGGTTTGGCACTCATGAAGTTCTTCAGTTGATCTTCATCATGGAAATATTTTATTTCTCCATTGATTTTGAAGGATAGTTTTGCAGGATACATCAATCTCTGTTGGAAGTTATTTTCTTTCAGGACCTGCAATATTTTACTCCAAGCTCTTCTTGACTTGATGGTTTGTGCTGAGAAATCTGCAGTGATTCTGATGGCCTTTCCTTTATAGGTGATCTGTTTCTTTTCTCTCACAGCTTTTAATAATCTGTTGTTGAATTTCGGGGATCTTGATCACTGTATATCTGGGTGTAGATTTACCTTGGTTATGTGACTAATTAGAGTTCTCTATGCTTTACTTACCTGGATGTCCAATTCTTTTTCATGTTTTGGAAATTTTCTGCTATTACTTTCACAAATAGTTTTTTTATGTCATTTGTGTTGACACCTGCTGTTTCATTGATACCTAGCAATCTTACATTGTTTTTCTTTGCTTCATCTTGCAGCTGTTGAATTATTTGTTGGCTTCTTGTTATTTTTAAAAGATCCTTTCATGGTCATTCACAGCAATGCTGTCTTCAAGGTCTGAAAGTCTGTCTGTAGCTTCGTTCAAGCAGTTTTGCCAGCTTTCAATGGAAGTTTTAATTTCCTGTATATCTGTTTGAATCTGCTTTATGCATTTCTGTTGTTTCCTGTACTGTTCATTCAAGGTTTCCATTAATTTACTATGCTCCTCTATTTTTTTTCCATGTCTTCTTTAGATGTGCTAAGCAATTCTTTCTTTATTGTTGTTATTTCTTTTTTTTACCTCAGACATTTCAGATCTGATGTCCTTTATGGCCCAAGGAGCTGTTTCTTCAGCTCCTATCATTACAGAAATTCCAGGTGTATGACTTCCAAGCTTGTCTGTGTCAGTATCTCCTAGACTTTTTCTGGGAGGGGTAGAGGTCTGAGATTGCATTTTGCGCCTTCATTTTGTCATTTCTGGAGATGCAGAGGTTCCCTGGAGCTCAGCCTCACTCCCACAGTGACGTATGTAGTAGCAGCGCAAGGACCCAAACGTCTCTCATGCTCAGTGTGACTCCCTCAGTGGTGTGTGTGCGCGGACAGGGTGTGATCCCCAATGCTCCCACAGTTTTTTATGGCTCAACCTAGTTCCCACTCGGGTTCCCCAAGCTGTCCAGGTTTCAGTCCTGTTTCCACTGGGGTATAGTAGTGGGGGGTTGGTGGTGCTCACTGAGTCTCCATACACTGCCACTACCCCGCCCGGTTCCCACACCAGAAGGGGAGTAGGAAGGTCGTCACTGAGTCCCTGAAGCTTAACAGTCTCCTGAGTTTCAGCTTAGCTCCCCTGAGGGTATGGGGTGGGGGCAGGGTTGTCTGGGGCTCCCCTTGGCTCCCAAGCTGGTGGGGCAGAGGTGGGGCCGGCTCACTGGAATTCCCGAAGCTGTCCAAGGTGCAGCTCCAGGAGCGGGGAGTAGACCCCAGGCCCCTAGAGCTGTCTGGGTCTCTGCCTGGTCCCAGGCTGATGTGAGGGAGGCAGCAGCAGCTCACCCAATTTCCCTCTGCCGTCTGAAGCACAGCTCCACTCCCAGTTCCTTTTTATTCAGAGACTTCTGACACACATCAGGCGCTGTCTGTCTTAGTTTTATTAGTACATGTGTATAGTACCTACTCTTTATATTACTTATGGGGAATTGATACCTGTACATCATGCATATTAATTTCTTTTTCATCCCCTTTCCCTTCCCTCCCTACTGCCTCTATCCATCTCTCACCACACCCCCTTTTGGTAAATCATCTCCCTTCAGTCACTACCTCTGCACCCATGGACTTGAGGCCTGGGTTTAGTCGCTGCTGGTTGCAGTGACTACCAGCTGCAGGACTTTGAGGATGGCATGGCTTCTCTGCTTTCACTCCTCTGCAACAGGCCCAGTGAAAACACCTTGAAGGACTGATGGACAATACTGAGTTAATGCGAAGTGCTTAGAATAGTAGCCAGTGCCTTTGTAAATGCTGATAGTAAGACGAGGTGAGGGGCACTGTGTGCAGATCTGAGGCACAACAGGTCTAAGCTTATGCTTAGCTTGGTGCTGGTTCTAGGACCTGTGAACCTCAGCAGTGGTTGCGGGTAGAGTTTGTATTTTCACACAAAGAGGTGGTTATGTGTAGCCTGGACCCCCCAAGACTCTGGCTGCCTTTTTTAGTTTTAAAGAGAAAAAATAAAAATAACAAAACAGAGTTTCAAAACAGGCTAGTGGGAGAGTAACAATAATTAGTACATTGTATATGATAATCTTCATAGTAGTTTTGAGTACAAGATATAGGCATGAAATATTGTCCAAGCCATATTAGCACCAACGTTTCTTTTTAATGAACTAAGAGAAACTAGCTGTATAACTATCTTTCAACCGGCAGACTTCTGCCTTTCTTTCCCTTTCCCAGGAGCAGTCCCCTGTCTGTTCAGTTCCTGGTACCCTCTGAGGTACAGGGAAGGTGCCCTCTCTTCTGGGAGACCTTTTTTGCCTTCCTTCCAGCTTGGTGTGCTCACAGTGTGGCTGGCCGCCTCTTCCTTCCTGCTGGCCTGTGAGGGCCAGGGACAGTTTCCCTGTGAGTGCTCTGGCTTTGCACAGCTCTCAGAATGTATCTGCCTAACAAGTGATAATCAGGTTAAGGCAGCTGCCTGTGCCTCCTGTGTAGCTGGTGGCTCAGCCAGGCCCTCAGTTGCTGTGTCATCAGAATGGTAACCCTCAAGCAGTCATCCCCGGTGGGTACTTGGCCCTGGGGAGCTTATGAGTGGCCTCTCATGGCCTACCTATTTCTTCTGCTTACTAATCAGAGGTCAGTGAGTACTTTGTGTCTTCCTCTAGGAGTAGAAGCTGAGCCTTGGTCCCTGCCAGAGGTTTTCTGGGCAGTGTGGAAGCCACTTAGTCCCAGTGCTCAAGAGCTGCCTCACTCGCCCAGCTGAGGACATAAACAATGTAACCTGCTCCACAGACTCCATGGTGGAGACCACTAGGAGGTCTGGGGCCCACATGGAGTTGAAATCTCCATTACTTCTTTGGGCTGGTTATGGGGATATGGACCAGTCTGCCTATGCAGCCTCAGCTACTTCCCCTGTAGGTGTAATAGTGGCAGCACCACCTTGGAGGCTCCTAGGGGGAACACAGACTTTCTTCCTCTCTCTCCTTCCAATTTTCTAAGACTGAATGGCTCTTGGAGTGGCCCCAGTTCTGCAGCCCAGCAGGTCCTGGGAACTCGTCTGAAATGCAGATTCTCCACAGTCCACATTTTCTGAATTCAAGTCAGGTCTTGGAGTGATTCTATTGTGAGTTCATATTTGAGAACCACTGATCCAGAGAGGATTTCTTCCCCCCTTTTCTTTTCCTCCCTCCCGTCCTCTATCTCCCTGCACTCTCTTCTCCCTATGTACTTCCTCTGCACATATCTGATTCTGTGAGCCGCCACCTGGTGTCAGAACAGCCCCAGGAAAGCCCCTGCTGTCTTCATTCTTTCCAGGCTTGCTCCAGCCCCTGCTATATCCCCTGGGGCTAGTTGGGACTTGGCAGTAGAAAAGGAAGTACTTGGTCCAGGGTCTGTGTCTGAGGATTTCTGAGTCAGAGACACACGGCCATACTCCTGCTGCATGATCACTGGCCTGTGTGAGCACTTGCTCCTGTGCCTGCTCCTGCTCCGTGAATGTCTGCTGCTGGTGTTTCGTCACGAGAAGGGGTACTAGATGGATGGATAAAGTCCTGAGACAAAGGACTGGCTGAAGAACGCCCTGAACCTCCATCAGGATGTGTTCAGTTCCATGTCTTTGCCAGTTTAAGGTGTCATCTGTGCACCAAAGCAGCCTGCCTGGTCCCATGTGGTGGGGACCAAGGCAGCCCTATAAAACCTTATAGGGCATTGTGAAGCACTGGGGACATGACCTGGTGGGCAATGAGCCTCCTCCTGACATGGCCTGGTGGCTATTACAGGTATCATTTCTACTGCCAGCCAGGTCAGGCCTGGCCTCATGACAGCTACATGACTAACCTGGACCTGGCTGCCTCTACTGTCTGTGTGCCATGAGTCTTGAGAGGAAAGTTCTGGAGTCAGAAGGATTGAGTTGTTTCCAGTCCCCCTCACATGTGAAATGACTTCATGTGTGAAATCGACCATGATGCTTTTGCCCTGGGGGATGCTAAGAGTGAGGGCAACAGATGCTGTCGGAGCAGTGTCTGGCACAGACTGTGCATTCTCAGGATCACATTAACAGGTTGAGAAGGATGCTGCAGCCCAGATAGGGTAGAATAGCCATGGTTGCTGAGCCACCCCTTCTCCCAGGGCAGGTTCTCGGTAGTCTCTCAGTGCCTGATGCAGGTATAGTGCTCAGCAAGTGTGGAACTAATAACATCCTGTTGAATATTTATGGAAATAATAAATGACTATGATAAAAATGTGGTACCTGTGGTGAGTGCTTGGGTTGCCTGGATTGATGAATACCTTGGCCAGGTTCCCCAGAACACCTCATGAGGGCAGCAGGAGCCCAGTCGCCAGGTAATAGGTAGGGCCTGAGTGGCTAGAGGCTGGAGCTGGGGATGGGCCCCATGGGGAAGTGTATCCCCCTGGAGGATGGAGGCAGAAGAGTGAGAGGCTGGGCCAGGAGTGCAGTGGCTGACTGCTGACAGTAGACCTACACTTAAGGTTTTCCTCAGTTGTTTTTTTTTCCAAATTGCCAGTCTGATTACTGGTCAAACTTCCTGCGGATTTGGGGGCAGTTGTATGCTCCAGACTTCACCCTGGAGAATCTCCTGTGGGTCTGGCCTGGGATTTGGGTAGCTGTATCTTAAGGGTTCTTCTGCTTAGACAAACCAAGAATGGACATGGTAGGTTGAGGCTTTTCCTTTTACTCCCTTGCGTGTACCAGCACCGTGGAGATTGTTAAGGTTTTGTCTGGATGTCCCCTCATGCAATGATGGGGGCAGGCTTTTGGAGGTGGTTAAATCTAGAGTTTGTAATTGACTCATGGTCCAGTGCTGGGATGCAGGTATGAGTGCTACACCCACCCTAGGGTGCGTAGCCTACATACAATATAAGGGAGGGAAAGAGGCTTATTCTCTCTCCGGTTGCTTATGCTGTCTTCTGCTACCATGAACTGTTGCTCTTCTTCCAGATGCCAGCCTGCCTTGGAGCTAGCCCTTTATGGACTGAAACCTCCACAAACTGTGAGCCAAATAAACCTTTCCTCTTTAACTTTGGGTGTGGGGTAATTGTCTCAGCAAGAGAAAGCTGAGACACAGATTTCCCAGTAAACTCTGAAGTTGGAATTGATTTCACTCACTGCAAACCACCAGTCATACAGCAGAGAAGGCAGGAGCAGAGGTTTCCTGAAACCTGTCTGACTTTTGCCAACCTCATCTTGGACAGTCTATGTTTAGAAGTCTGGCTCTCTGTTGTTGGCCAGGCCAGCACATACACTTGGAGAAGGGCAGTTCTTTATCTGCTTCTGGCCATGGGAAGGAAGTGTGACCTATGAAGGCCAGAAATTGTGGCCAGACTAACATTCCCTTGCATGGAGGGAGATACTGCGTCAAGAAGTAAAGTTAGTGTTGTATGGTATCTGTCCGCTGATCCACTCATCCATCTACTCATCTATCCACTCACCCATCCATCCACCCACCCATTTATTCATCCATCCATCCATCCATCCATCCGTCTGTGAGTCTGTCCATCTAGCCATCCACCCCCTTGTTGGGAATTCTCTAGGCAACTGCTCCATTCGGGGGTCTGGGCTGGGCATGGCTGGGATATGAGCTTGTTGGGCAGGTGTGTGAGAATCAGATCTCAGCTTGGCATGGTGGGATGTTGGCTAGGGTTGCTGTGGAGCCAAGAGGCACAGCCAGCTCTCTGGCACAGAATGAGTGGTGTTCAAACCTTGTATCATCATCAAAGGCTTAAATGCCTCAATCTGCCAAAGGAAATATTTTTCTAAGACAGAAGTGTGTCTAGAAAAGCCAAGTTTTAGAAATCTGGAATTCATAGGCCTCTAAGATAGCATATCTGCTTGGAGGGGAGGAGGGAGAGTATTGCCTAGCTCCTGGCTGGAGAATCAGCCCTGGACCCTGGCTATCTTCCTGGCCACAGAATCTTGGCAGGCTTTGGGCCTCTGTTCCTTCATCGGCCCACTGGGAAGTTGCAGACAGTCATAATTTGAGCCCTTGGGATAGTACCTAGGACAAAGAAATGGCCTGGAGCATCAGCTGTTATTAATGAGTGGTGGCCTGTATTAGCAGTCAGTCCTCTGCAGCCAGGTTCTCCAGACCCTCTCCTCTAGTGGCTTTTTCATTCCCTGTACTACCATTGGCGCTCAGAGAGTCCTCTCCATTATGCACCAATGCCTCCACCACCACGTGGCTCTAGCCCCGCTGCTTGTGCCTCCATTTGTGCTGTTTTATCTACCTTTTTCCTTATCAACTTCTTTATCTGCTTCTGGCCATAGGTAAGCCCCAGCTTCTAACCAGCCACATTATATGCTTAGTCTTGGCTGCCTGGTGGGCTTGTTCCTTGGCAGGAACCCTATGTACAATCTTTGAGCAATGTCTTTCCTGGATCCTACTTCTCAGAGCTCCCACCTGAAAATACCTTAACACCATCCAACTGGGTCAGGCCAACCATTCCCTGCTTGAAAGGTATGAATCCAGAGACTTAACTGGACCAATTTTGAGGGCACAGTATGATGGTGACCTTCTCATACAGCTTGCTAGTAGGAAGGCACAGGCATTGCTGGTGAGAAGGTAGGGACTATAATTTTTCTGAAAGTATTTAATGAAATCCATAAAAATGTGCATACTTTTTGACTAGACTTCTGAGACTACATCCTAAAAATGATCCCAAGGAGGAGAACGTCACATATGCAAAGTTATTCTTCATGCATATTTACTTGAAAAGTGGAGACATCTTAAATACCCATTGTGGGAATTAAGTAAGTCATCGCCCAAAACTCATTTCAGAAGCACTTGTAATAGAAACTGTGAATAAGGAGAGGACCAAGATGGTGAAGTGGTAAGCAGCAGAGAGAGAGCCTCCCTGAGAGCTGCCATCCAGATGGTGGAATATAGCAATGTAGGGAAGATAAGAAGGAGGGAAGTGGGTCCCCTGGACCTAAGAAGGATCTGAGGCATGAAGTGAAGCCCATGGAGAAAGTAATGAAAAAGAAGTAGGTAGCTGGTGTCATCTTCTCCCTGAGATGGGATGCACTGCATGAGAAGAGGTTTAGACCTGTGGACACGCAGTGACTGATGGTGACTCCAGAGGCCTCCATAGAGAGGCGCAGCAAGGGAAGGGAGCAGTGGATGTGAAGGACTGCAGTAGCTGGCAGTTGAGTGTGGAGGGCTCAGTTGTCCTGTGTAAGGCAGCAATTGGCCAGGAGCCATTTTGGAGAGGGGCTGATTGAGCTCAGAACTCAGAGTAGCTGCCAGCTGGTTCAGCCAGCAGAAGGTGTGCTGATGGCCACAGGCCAAATGAATCTGGTCTCAGTCAGAAGGTGCAGCCCCACTGAGATTATTTACTACCCACCCCCAAAAGCTACTGTTGGCTTGCTGGGATAGAGTGGCATGGATCAGGACTCTGTCTCCACACATTGTCTACCAGTAACAGCAGAGACAAACCTGAAAGACGTTTTTCTTTTCTCTCTCTCTTTTTGTTGTAGTCTTCTTTTTGTTTTTTTTCCTCCTTCATTGTTTGATCTTATTTTTATATGAGTGTGAATATGGTTTCTACCATTTGGTTCATCTAGGAGCTGCTGGATTGATTTTTCATGGTCCCTTGCTCTTCTTAAGAAATTTTTCTTTTTATGACCCCTAATCACAAGCCTGTCTTCTATATCTGAGATTCTGTCCTCACAATGGCTTAACCTCTGCAGATACTTTCAATGGAATTTTTATTCTCCTGGAAATCTGCTTAAATCTGCCTTATAGATTCCATTTCTTTCCTATGATGAGCATTCATGACTTTTATAATTTTCTTAAGCTCCCCTGCTTTTTCTATGTGCTCTAGAGTCACTAACCATGTTTTTCAATGGGGATGCCATTGGTGCAGTGGTTGTGGTTCTGTTCTGTTCTTTTTATCTCTTCTCACTTTCCCTCCAGTCTTCTGCACCAGTTTGTCAAAGCTCAAGTGTTCCGCCTTTCTCCTCCAGCGTCACTTCTAATCGCTTTCCCCTCTTCTACTTCTCCATTTTCTCCCTAACCCATTTAAAATTTTAACTCCTAACAGCAAAATTGACATATTAAGGACTTGTATACTACATACAATTTTCTGGTTTGTTTTAGATTTTGTTATATAAACAGAAATCTAGTTCATACAGTTAAAGGTGGAAAATTAATGGTTAGCTCAGTTTGTTATTTTTTAGGCTATGTTTGATGCTATTGTCATCGATACCACTGTAGTCAAAAGTGACATAATTTTTCTAACCAGCCATTTCTCCTGGTATTTCAAGACTGAGATTGACTAATGGTCACAGAAAATACTGTGTGGCAGAGTGCCAAAGAACTAGGGGCTGGGCCAAACAGGCAGCAACATCTCATTCCCAACAAATTGAAGAGGTATGATCTTGCAGTAGACTCAATACTCAAAAAGCAGCTACATCCGGAAAATAACTCAAGTGACGTTATCATTTCCTAAGGGTTCCAAATACTAGCAATAAAGCAACCCACAACAGGCAATTTATAATCACCACCCAGAAATTAAACTAAAAAAAGAAAAGAAAATGAGAAGACACTTAAACAAGACGCAACCCTAGATATCCAATTCACCAAAGGCAAAACCAGGGGTGATGAGGTGGGACAATCTGAAAGTCACTCACTTGGCCTCTCTGAAGTGGGTACAACAAAGCAATTGAATGATGCTCTAGAAAAAAATCAAATCAGAAATAATTTCTCAGATTAACTGCACCAGTGGCATCCCCATTGAAAAACATGGTTAGTGACTCTAGAGCACATAGAAAAAGCAGGGGAGCTTAAGAGAATTATAGAAGTCATGAATGCTCATCATAGGAAAGAAATGGAATCTATAAGGCAGATTTAAGCAGATTTCCAGGAGAATAAAAATTCCATTGAAAGTATCTGCAGAGGTTAAGCCATTGTGAGGACAGAATCCCAGATATAGAAGACAGGCTTGTGATTAGGGGTCATAAAAAGAAAAATTTCTTAAGAAGAGCAAGGGACCATGAAAAATCAATCCAGCAGCTCCTAGATGAACCAAAGAAGAATTTAAGATTGATTGGAGTCAGTGAAAAAGTAGGAGATAGCACAAATGATATAAAAAACTACTCATAGACATCTACCAGGTAGAAAACCTCCATGGTAGAAAAAAAGAACTTGACATACAAATAACTGAGGCATATAGGACTCCAATTAACCCTGATGAAAAAAACTACAGCCAGGCATGTCATAGTCAAGACTGAAAAAATTGAACACAAGAAGAGAATCTTAAAAGCTGTTAGGGAAAGAAAAAACAAATCACCTATAAAGGAAAGCCCATCCGAATCACAACTGACTTCTCAGCACAAACCCTCAAGTCAAGGAGAGGTAGCAGTGAAGTATTTCAAGTTCTAAAGGAAAACAACCTTCACCTAGATTGAAGGACCCTGCAAAACTATCTTTCAAAAATGATGGAGAAATAAGATTTTTCTGACAAAGAATAGCTGAGGAAATTTATGACCACCAAGCCAGCACTCCAAAATGTGTGGAAAGACATTATAGAAAGAGGTAGCAAATAGTACAACTCCATAATCCCCAACAGACGGAATCCACTAGGCAACGCAAACAGTTAAACGGAGGGACGAAAAGAGGGGGAGCCAACAACAGGAAAATAACATGACAAGGATAAGTCAGTACATATCAGCTATAACCGTCAATGTTAATGGTCTCAAGTAACCAATCAAAACACACAGGCGGGCAGAATGGATCAGGAAGCAAGATCTAACAATACGCAGCATACAGGAAACACATTTTTTTTTAAAAGTATAAAAGAAAAAGAACAACAACAACAAAGGGGAAAACATTAACAAAGAGACACAAAGTAGCACAAGAACAGTACAATCAAAATTGAATTATAGACAAAGTGACAGAGAATCAACAATGGTTGTTGTATTACACACTGATAGCTTCAAAATGTATGCTCAGGAAAACACATATAGATATACATAATTGATCAAACAACCAATCATCAACTATTCCTTACCATAAAGTGACATAAGACAATAGTGGAACCATGTTAGCCATACAGCACATACATACATACATATATATTTGCCCGTTTCTTCCTTTTCTCCTTTCCCTCATCCCATTTGTTCTTTACTTTTGAGCAGATTCCATTCATACCTACTAATTTATATTCCCACTTTCAGGTTCTTACACTAGTGATACAATACGTTGCTTGCATATGTACCTCTGATTTATTTCACTTATGATTATGGTGCCTAATTGTGACCATTTGCCTACAAAAGCCCCAAATCTGTCCCTCTTTATAGCTGAGTAATATTCCATTTTATAAAAATGCCACAGGTTTTTATCCAATCCACTGTGGGTGGACGTTTGGGTTGCTTCCACAATTTAGCTATTACAAATTGTGCTGCTGTAAACATGGGTGCACATACATCATGGTGATATCTTTTCAGATCTTCTGGGAAAATACCCAGAAGGGGAATAGCTGGTTTGAATGGGACCTCTAGACCTAGTTTCCTGAGGAGTCTCCAAACTGCTCTCTACAGTGGTTTCACCAGTTTGCAGTCCCACCAGCAGTGGAGAAGAATCCCTATTTCTCCACAGCCTCACCAGCATTTGTTATTGGATGATTTCTTAATACTGGCCAATCTTACTGGGATGAGATGAAATCTCAATATTGTTCTTATTTGCATTTCTCGAATGACTAAAGATATAGAACAATTTCTCATATATTTATTTTTATTTCTTTATCTGAGAAATGTGTATTCATCTCAGAAGCCCATTTCTGGATTGGGTCTTTGAATTTGGACAGGTACATGTTTTTTAATTCTTTGTATGTTCTAGATAGAAGACCTTTGTCTGAGGGACAGCCAGCTAGGATTTTTTCCCAATTTGTGGGTTTTCTTTTTACTTTGCTGGTGATTGCTTTAGATGTGCAAACACTTTTCAGTAAGATGAGGTCTGTCTTGGTTACCTTTCTGTCGTTGCTGAGACAAAATACCCAACACCCAAAATGAAGGAAGGAAAGGTTTATTTATTTTACAGTTTGTGGAGGTTTCAGTCCATACTTGGCTGTCTCAGAGGCAGAGTGGCAAATGGCAGAGGGCAAAACGTTCAGGGCACCACAGCACAGCAAAAACAACCAACAAAAGAGAGGAATGGCTGCAAGCAGCCTCCTTCCTTCCCTTACATTGTAAACAGCCTACCCCCACCCAGGGGGCGTGTACCTCTCACATAACCTCCATGCCCTCCACTCCCACAGGCTCAGAATGTTTACAAAGTAAGCACCCCAACTTCCCCCTGAGTCACTCAGCTAAACTTCTAGATACCCCAAGTTGACACAATGTATCAAGCATAACAAGGTCCCAGTTACTGATTCTTTGAAGTGTTTCCCTTGCAGTTTCATTTTTATTCATGAGCTCTCTGCCTACTCCTATGTCTTCAAGATATTTACCTGCTTTCTCTTCCAGTACATTTAGAGTTTCTATTTTAATATTGAGATCTATGATCCGTTTTGACTTGAATGTGGTGCATGGGAATGGACTTAGGTCTATGTTCTGTTTTCCGCAAGAGGCAAGCCAATTTTTCCAGCACCATTTATTAAAGAGGCTATCTTTTTTCCAGCGAGTTTGTTTGGCCCCTTTGTCAAAGATTAGATGGCTGAGTGTGTTTGTGCTTTTGGCTGCATCTTCCAGTCTGTTCCATTGATCCTCAGGTCTGTTTTTTAGCCAGTACTGGGTTGATTTTACTACAGTAGCTTTGTAGTATAATTTCAGGTGAGGGATTGTGATTCCACCTGACTTGTCCTTGTTGCCCAGGATTGCTTTTGCTATTCTGGGTCTCTTCTGGTTCCAGATGAATTTACAGCATGTTTTCTATAGATCTGTGATGTATCCTAATGGTAGTTTAATGGGAATTGCATTGAATCTGTACAACAGTTTTGGTAGTTTGGTCATTTTCACAATGTTGGTTCTTCCTAACCATGGGCAGGGGATGTTTTTCCATTTATTGGAATCCTCTTCAATCTCTTTTTTCAGAGTACTGTAGTTTTCATTGAATAAATCTTTTACATCCTTTGTTAGATTGATTCCTAAATATTTCAGTTTCTTCAAAGCTATTGTGTAAGAATGGTTTCCTCAATTTCTCTCTCAGTCTGTTTGTTGTTCGTGTATAGGAATGCTATTGATTTTTGGGTGTTGACTGTATCTAGCTATTCTGCTGAATTTGTCAATTAATTCAAGGAGTGTTCTTGTGGAACTTTTGGGGTCTTCCATGTAAAGTATCATGTCATGTGCAAATAGTGATAGTTTTACTTCTTCCTTTCTTATCCTTATTCCTTTTATTTCTCTATTTTGTCTAATTGCTCTGGCTAATGCTTCCAGGACAATGTTTAATAGTAGTGGTGACAGTGCATATCCTTGTCTTGTTCCTGACTTAAAGTGAAAGTTTTCAGTTTTTGTCCATTTAGTATGATGTTGGCTGTTGGTTTGTCATAGATTGCTTTGATCAGATTGAGGTAGAGGCCACCTATTCCTATTTTCTCTAGGGTTTTTAATGTGAATGTATGCTGGATTTTATCGAAAGCTTTTTCTGCATCTATTGAGATGATCATGTGGTTTTTGTCTTTGGCTCTATTGATATGATCCTGCATTCCTGGAATAAACCCAACCTGGACATGGTGTATAATTTTCCTTATGATTCGCTGCATTCTATTTGGTAGTATTTTATTGAGTATCTTTGTATCTATGTTCATTAGGGAGATTGGCCTGTAGTTCTCTTTGTTGGCTGGGTCCTTCTCTGGTTTTGGTATCAATATAGTACTTGCCTCCAGAAATGAGTTAGGCAGAATTGCTTCCTTTTCAATTTCATTGAAGAGTTTGAGGAGTGTTGGCATTAAATCTTCTCTGACTGTTTTATAGAATTCTGCTGTGAATCCATCAGGGCCTGGGCTTTTCTTTGTCGGTAAGTTTTTAAATGACATTTTCAATCTCATTAATGGATATAGGGTTGTTCAGGATACTCATATCTTCCTGATTCAATTTTGGTAATTCGTACATTTCTAGGAATCTGACCATTTCTTCTGAGTTTTTATCCTATGGGAGTAAAGATTTTCAAAGTAGGTATTAATGATCTTTGGAATTTCTGTGGGATCTGTAGTGATTTCATCCTTTTCCTTCCTTATTGCATGAATTTGAGTTCTTTCTGTTTTTGATAAAGTTGGCTAGGGGTTTATCAATTTTATTTATTTTTTCGAAGGACCACCTCTTTGATTCACTTATTTTTTTGTAGTGTTTTCTTCATCTCAATTGCATTAATTTCTACCCTGAGTTTTATAATCTCCTCCCTTCTTTGGGCTCTTGGTTTGGCTTGTTCCTCTTTTTCTAAAAGTTTGAGGTGTAGCATTAGGCTATTTATTTGCCTTCTTTTTGTTTTCTTTATATATGAGTTCACCGCTATAAATTTCCCTCTGAGGACTGCTTTCATTGCATCCCACAGATTCCAGTAGGTTGTATTTGTATTTTCATTTGTTTGTAGGTATTTTTTAATTTCTTCTTTAATTTCTTGTGTGACCCATTGGTTAGTCAGGAGGTTGTTTAATTTCCAAGTGTTTATGGGGTTTTTGGAGTTCCCTTTGTCATTATTTCCAATATCATTGCACTGTGGTCAGATAATATGCATGGGAGAGTTTCAATTCTTTTGGATTTAGGTAGGTATGCTCTATGGGTAGAATGTGTTGTATTTTAGAGAAAGACCCATGTGCAGCTGAGAAAAATGTGTATTCTGATGTTGTGGGGTGGAACACTCTGTATACATCTACTAAGTCCATTTGTTCACAACTTTGGTTCAAGTCTGTTATTTCCTTACTGAGTTTTTCTCCAGTTTACCTGTCTCTTTGCATCAGAGGGGTGTTTAGGTCCCGTATTACAATAGTGTTATTAATTGTTTGATTTTTCATGTCTGTTAAGATTTGACTTATAAATTTGGTGATCCAGTATTTGATGCATAAATGTTTAGGATTGTTATTTCTTCCTCTTGCAGCTTTCCCCTAACTAGTATGCAGTGGCCTTCTTTATCTCTTTTGATTGTTTTCGGATTGAAGTTTACATTATATGCAAACATAATAGCTATCCCTGCTTTTCTCTGGGAACCTGTTGCATGGAGAATTGTTTTCCATCCTTTAACTTTCAGCCTGTGGATTTCCTTTTGAGTAAAATGTGTTTTCTGTATACAGCATATCATCGGATTTTGTTTCTTAATCCACTCTGCCAATCTGTTTCTTTTGACTGGTGAATTAAGGCCATTTACATTAATGGTTATAACGGTTATGTGTTGGCTCATTCTTGTCATGCTATTTACTTGTTGTTGCTTTCCTACTTTTGCTATCTGTTTACTTGCTTGTTCTGCTTGAGGGTTCCTTTCTATTGTTGTTCTTGAGATTGTGGTGACTTTTTTTTCTGTCTAGATTATCTTTTAGTACTTTTTGTAATAATGGTTTGGCACTCATGAAGTTCTTCAGTTGTTCTGTGTTGCGGAAATATTTTATTTCTTCACTGAATTTGAAAGATAGTTTTGCAGGATATATCAGTCTGGGTTGGAATATTTTTTGTCTCAGACTCTGTTAATACCTTGCTCCAAGCTCTTCTTGATTTCATAGTTTCTGTTGAGAAGTCTGCTGTAATTCTGATGGTCTTTCCTTTATAGGTGATCTGCTTCTTTTCTCCAACAGCTTTTAATATTGTGTTCTTTTACTGGATGTCTGAGATCTTGACTATTACATGTCTGGGTGTGGTTTTATTTGGGTTATGGCTCGTTGGGGTTCTATATGCCTCAATTAACTGCACCTCAATAACTTTTACCATCCTTGGGAAATTTTCTGCTATTATTTGTACAAATACTCTTTTTATATCATTTGTGTAACCTCCTGCTGTTTCACTGACTCCTATTACTCGGATATTATTTCTTTTTGCCTCATCTTGCAGCTTGTTGGATTGATTTTTCCTTGATCCTTGATGACTTTAATGGGATCCTTCCTTTCATGCTAGCTAGATGTGATGCTGTCTTAAAGATCTGAAATTCTATCTTTGGCTTCATTGAGGTGGTTTTGCAAGCTTTCACTGGAAGTTTTCATTTCCTGGTAATCTTTTTGAGTCTGTTTCATTCATTCTAATTCATTCCTAAATTACTCATGTAACGTTTCCATTTGTTTCCTATGTTCTTCTATTCTTTTATCTGTTTCTTCTCTATATATGCAGAGCATTTCTTCCATTATTTTATTCACTTCATTTTTTGCTTGAGAGATTATTTCTGCTTTAATCTCTTCTATGGCCTAATGGAGTTGTTTCTTTACCTCAGATGCGATCATTTCAGAAATTGCAGGTATGGGGCTTCCTAGTTCTCCTATATCATTTTTTCCAGGACTTGTTCTGGGTGGGGTTGAGTTCTGAGACTGCATTTTGCTCCTCTGTCTTGTCATTTTGGATGTCAGATGAAATGTATTGAGCTACAAATTACCTAGGGAGCTCACTCGGCAAAGGTCCGCTGCAAAGGCTGCTCCAATGGCTCCCTCTCTGTGGAAAAATGCCCCTTAAGCTTTCTGCCAAGAGTTCCACTCAAAAGGCAGCTCAGATGCTGTGTCATGGACTGATCTCCTCCCTGTCCCAAAGTTCCAGGGTGAAGCACGCGCGCACACCACCTGCCCAGAGTTCCATGCAGGTGGACCCCTCAGATGCTGCTCTGTGGACTGAGCTCCTCCCTGACCCAAAGTTCCAGGGTGGAGCATGTGCGCACAAGGAAACACATTTAATTCAAAAAGAAATTAATTGACTGTAAGCCAGAGGACGAAATACAATATTCTGGAAAAAAAGCAGGAGTAACTATTCTCCTTGCAGAAAAAGTGAATTTCAAGATAAGACTGATTAAGAGGGATAAAGTCACTATATCCTTGTGAAGGTAACAATCCAAGAGGAAGAGATAACAGTCATAAATATATAAGCAACAAATACCAGTCACCAAGTATATAAAACAAATACTAATGGGCATGAAAAATCAAATAAGCACTAATACAGTTGTATTTTTTTTTTTTTATTTTAGAAACATAAAAGTACAAAAACATATTGACAAACAGACACCAATTATCATAGAAAATAATACAATCACAACTAATCTATAGACAAGGTGATATGGTCTTAACAGTGGTTATTGCTTTATCCATTGATATCTTCGAATTGTGAATGTATGAACCCATATACAGACATGCAAATTTAGTCAGACAGTTAATCCTCTCAACAACAGAAAAAAAAACACAAAAACCAAAAATCCAAAGACAAGAAACAAAACAGGCATACAACAACAACAGCAACAACATCAACAACAACAACAACAAAAAAACACCGCTTGTTGCTGCTTTACATATTGATATCTTCGAAGTGTGTGTACAGATATACACGATTAATCTAATATCCTGTCATCGATTATTGCTTAGCATTAAGTGATATAATACAATAGTAGAACCATGTTAGCCCTCCTGCATATATGTATATTCATATATATTCCTATATACATACATACATTTTTGCCTTTTTCTTTTTTCCTTTCCTTCGTCTCATCTGTTCTTTGTTTTTGAACAGATTTCCTTCATGACTCTTAGTTTATATTCCCACCCTCGGGTTCTTACACCAGTGATATAATACGTTGCCTGCACATGTATCGCTGATTTATTTCACTTATGAGTATGGACTCCAGTTTTGTCCACTTGCCTACAAAGTTCCCCAAACTGTCTTTCTTTAT
>PVLD010007483.1:0-91242 GCA_004027595.1 Dinomys branickii | reverse complement strand
TTTTTTTTTTTTTTTCTGTTGTTGAGAGGATCAACTGTCTGACTAAATTTGCATGTCTGTATATGGGTCCATACATCTACAATTCAAAGATATCAATGGATAAAACAACAACTACTGTTGAGACCATATCACCTTGTCTATAGATTAGTTGTGATTGTACTATTTTGTATGATAATTGGTGTCTGTTTGTCAATATGTTTTTGTACTTTTATGTTTCTAAAATAAAAAAAAAAAAAAAGATCAAATATGTTAAATGGTGTGTTCGGTACACATAAATCCCTATATTGTTATTGATATGAAAGATCACCACTTATCATTTTAAATTGCTCCAAATGGGGACATTTTGCTGTTAGTCTTTGACACCTGTACTATTTTAGTTGGTTGATAAAGTAGAAAAAAGTCACTGCTCAACTCTTTATCATAGTAAGTTACTTTTATGTGGATTAGAAGTGTCAAAGTGATCGCCAGAGCACTCATGACTTCTGTTGTCTGATTTTATCCTACATCACATATCTGGTCACAAGAAACAAGAAGAACCAATATGAGGGGAATCAGAATGAACTATTTCCCATCCTTCTATCAGGTAGCTCAGACAGACTGACATTCTCTGGTACTGCTCAACAAGAAAGCGTACATTTATTAGGTGTGTTCTAAATCCACCAGGGCATTCATTTGCTGAGGCAGTGTATAATGGAAGAAGGACTCACCGCAGGAGTGAGACCCTATGTCACTCCTAGGGAAGCCAGGGACATAAGGGTACAGAGTGGAGAAAGCTGAGTCAGAAGGAAGTCTCTAGCAGGTTGCTGTGCAGCAGGGAGGTGGTGGGCAAGCCAGAGCCTAGAGGGGCACTGGGGAAATGTGTGTGGCCAGCACCGGGCTGGGGCTGTGCAGAGGAGCTAGGGAAGAGACTATGGCACAGTGTTGCCTTTGGCAGCCACTGCTTCATAGGGGTGTAGGCCAAGTGTCTGGACATGAGCCTGGATTGCTGCTTGTGGGCGTGCTGCAGGCATGAGTAGTAGCTGCTGCAAAACTGGAGAAAATGAGGGTCAGCTGCCATGCGGCAGGACCTCTGAAGTGGCCTCCACACGTAATCATACATCCCTGTGGGTATTAAAGGCTGCTGTTTAACTTTTGTCTCCTAATGTCTTAACCTGGAATTATATAGGTATAGGGATTCTGGGAAATGTATTTCTAGATTAACCAGGTCGTTGAAGTTGGGATCTTCACATTTTTAGAAGGGATTTCTATACAGTGGGGTAGTGACCCTTTCCTGAGTACTCCCATCTCCCCCTCCGTGGGCTGTCACAGGGGGCTCTCCCAGAGCAGGGACTCTGAGTCTTATCTTCTTACCACTGTGCCTAACTCAGAAAGTATGCTGGTGCACAGGAGGCCAGGGAAGGAATTGTTGGATATACTTAGAATTTTCACAATTCCTGATTTGGTCATGCTACAGAATGACTTCAGAAGCACCTTAATTCTTTGATTGTCTTTAATTTCCTACAAATTTTACTTTTCCTTTCTATGTTATAAGGCCTGGATCATTTCTACAGTAAGTTGGTACATTGGTCACTATTTTATCTATATATCAAAAATTGTGTCTATTTTTCTTAGTATAATTGAATTTGCTTTGTAGTTTGAATCCACACAGAAACTATTGTTTTCAAATCGAAGGCAATAGGCATACTAAAATTACTGAGAAGCACTGTCATATACATAAACAGTTTCTGTGCTCTGGGATGAACTATGCAGACACAGGCTGTGTGTCTTATTACATTTGGCCTCCGTATAAGAAGTGCACAGAGAGGATGTAATCATTATATAATTAGTGTAGAATGACAGCTGATGTGTTTTAGAAGCTGAGACCAGCTGGGAGGGCAATCAGATAAATAAAAACTTTGAAGAAATTTAAAGCCAAAGTTCCATGTTAGGCATTCCTCCCTCTGTGACTTCATTCTACTTTTGATGTAATCATTAAGTCTAGTTTCCTCACTCCAGAATTGTAGATTGTGATAAAATTCATCTGATAGAATGTAATGCCAAAGGAAGCACTTTGAAAACAGTAATGCACTTTTGCCTCACATGCAAGATGCTCTGAATTCAATTCCTAATAGAGCAAAAAGAAGAAAAAGACTGTGAAGTACCAGACACACCCTATCCATATTAGCAATGGTGACTTCCAAAGCTACTACAGTATGAAGCCCAAGGTAGGAACACAAGGATAACTACATGCAGGAACCTCAATGAATACTTACTGGTTAATAGTAATTAGTCACACTGACATAATAATACCAAACTGTGACAATGTAGTAGAATCTTGCAGCCTCAGAAAACATGAAACTTTGTGCTAGAAGTCTTTGGCCAAATTTCTACCGTGTATCAGAGATGCTGTGGTTGTTAGGTGTCTGTTTGTATTTTCCTTCTAGGAATCTCTGGACACTCCTCCTCAACTTCATTTCCTCAGCTCAAAAACATGATCTTTGACTTTCTGAGCAGCTGTGTATATTTTCCTAAGATCAATAAGGGGAAAAAGTCACCAGTAATGGCAAGAGGATGGGACAGTGCTCTACAGTGCAAACGACAGCAGGGACAAGCTGCAGGTTGACAAAAACTGCAGTTCCCACTTCGGTTCACTTTTCACTGGAGCAAATGGCTCAGCTACTAATGGGGCTGAGCTACCCTAGAGGGTAGTCTGGCAGAAATACTCCTTTCTCCTTTCAAAATTCTGTGATGTGTGATGGCGGTAGGGGCGGGGAGGAGGCGGAGTGCGGGCCCTAAACATTTGCTGCTCTCTGTCAGAAATCATCATTGGAGGGAATTTTATTATTAGGGAGAGCAAACCTCAAGCCAGTGCTTTGACCACAGAGGCCAGAGGTGTTTGTGTTTGTTTCAAGATATTGAGTCCAGAGCTGAGGTCTGGTGTTTTGCTGGTGAATGCTGAAGAGGAGGGATTTGGCTCCTGGCAGAACATAAAGCCAAGCTGACAACAAAGCTTTCCTTTCAAGCTATCCAAATGAACACATTTCTAATCTGAAATTCAAATACTTGACAACAGAGAGCCTGTGAGCTGGGCTTTGAACAGGAAATTGCTTCATGGTTTTAGCATAATGAATTAGGCAGTTAGACTAAATCCATTTAGTAGGAAAAGAATGCTTTCACATGCTTTGTGAAAGAAGGGGGTGCTTCTTAATTTCCCAGATTTCTCAGGACTTACAGACACAAATGCATCATATGAATTTTATGGTGCTGTGTTCTACGATTGATGTCTAAAAAGCCCTTGGATCCCGGTGTTCGGAAATCATCTTTATTAGAAAACGCTGTGTCCTGTGATGTTAAGGAGACAGAATGGGATGAGAGGGTAGGACAGGCTCATTGTGTGTCGGTTCTCTCCATAGGGGCGCTAAGTGCGCTGGCTAGGTCGCTGGCAGTGTTAACCCTGACAGAAATGGCGTTCCCTTTTCTACAGAGCGGGGAGAGGGGCAGAGGAAAAGAAGCCGCCTGTATTACTGCACAGTGCGCCTCTTGCCCTCAGTCCGGAGCATGGAAGCAGGCTACTCCATCAGCTGGCTTTTTGACAAGAAGTGGCAGAGAGCCCTCCGCGTGGACAGGGGAGGGCTGTTATTAGGGGAGGGGAGCCAGGTTCATAGGTGTCGAGTTCATGTAACAAGAATGACCTCGAGGGAGGCTGCTGACAGATGTCCCTTGAGAAAGCGAGAAAGGTATTGAAAACAATTAAAAAGAAAAACAACAATAATAGTAGTATAAACAACAAGACAAAGACCCTGAGAGAGGAGAGGAAAGGGTTAAATTTTGTCTCTGGGAGGGAGCTCTTTGATCTACAACCAGCCACCCAGAGGCTGAGGAAGACACTGCTGTGAGGGGTCTGCTCCCTCTGCCACCACAGAAGACAAACACATAATAAGGCCTGACGTCCCCCATGTTAACAGCTTGCTAGGTAGTATGCCCAAACTGTGTCCTGCTCCCCACCTCTTTGGAAACAAAATGTAAATAAATAGGGCTTCTTTTTAATCATTGTTTTCAACTTTCTGATCAGAGAGAATAGTAAAGTCCTTCTAGTTGGCATGGAGATGAGGATACTATGACAGATTACTTTACGGAGATGTTTAAAAACCCATAGTGTGTGCCAAACATCTAATGCATGTTTACAGTGAAAAATAGAAAGGACTGCATCCCAATTCCCTCAGTGCTGAGGAATCGCCCCTCTGGCAGGGGCAAGACATGCTGGCACGTGTGGAGAATGGCTACGTGATCACCTACCTGAATGGGTATGTCATACATTAAGCTGAGAAATATTGATGTTTAAATGCATTAGAACAGTTCTGAAATAGAATAGCAATGATCACCCCAGGAGAAAATATGAATATGTAAAAGACACTGGGTCTTGTGCATTATACTGAGCAAACAACCAGAAATAGTCAAAAATTTCATTCAAAATAGTACTTCATCCCATGGACTGTGACATGAGCCAAGAGGAAATCTGATAGTCAAGCAGCTCAACTTATCCAAGTGAAATGGGACGCATTTACAATTTTAAGCCTTTTGCCAGACAATGGACTTTCCTTCAGAAGAGTGTTCTAGGGTCTTGGGACGGGAGGTGCTAACAAAGGGACCCTTTGGGAGAGGGACATGCACAGAACAGGTTTGGGGAGATCAGCTCTCTTGCCCTTGGAAGGAAGGGTCTGTTTGAGTAGGGCAAAGTCTAATCTGTGATAAGAAAGTATAAAACCTAAGTAAGCCTGGGAGAGCCAAAGCTGAAGTAGATTCCTGGGGTTGTGGGAGGGATCATATATGAGCTTTGTTAGGGGGTGGACAGGAAGTTGAAAGGAAGAATTTCTTAAATATAGGTTCATGTAGTTTCTTTCCCTCCACAATGTCTGTACCACTTGGACCTTATTTTCCCTTTCCGTTTCTTTCACTAGCAAGGCAATACAACGTTTGCACATGTGGGTCTGATTTATTTCACTTGTTAGTATGGTTTCTAGTTGCATCCACTTACCCATAAAAGCCTCGAGTTTATCTTTCTTTATAGCTGAGTAATTCTCCATTGTATAAAAATACCACTTTTTAAAAATCTTCAGTTGATGGACATTTCAGTTGTTTCCATGATTTGGCTATGAGAAACTGCATTGCTATATACATGGTTGCGCACCATCTTGTTTTGAAGTCTTGTGCTGTTTTTACTGCTTTTGTGTTGTTTTATTTTTGTCTTCATCATTGTCATTTTGTTATTGTTTCCTTTTCTCTTTAAAATAAAAAATATAAGTTCATGCAAACACTCAAACACCTTTGCGGACCCCCAAGACTTTTGCGGACTTAGTTCCGGGAGCTGGAAGCACTCAGAGATGGTGGTGACACAGATAAAAGTGTTTGAGACCCTGTGTCCATGAAAGTTCTTGTAAAGGCAGAAGGGGGTGGGGGTGGGGAAGAGCTATGTGTGTCTCCTGAGGAACTGGAAAGAGTTTAGGCTAAAAAGTACTATTAAGAGTTCAGTATTTCATATCTAGTGTCCTACCTTAAAAATACTTGAGTATTTTATTTTATTGAGTATTTAAGATGAAACTAACTTGAGCCTCAGTGCTTCCCGTTAGCGTTGGAGACTCTTGGCTCCCTGCCGGTGGACTGTGTCCAAGTTGAAGAACAAGACGGACCTGGAGCCAGCTCCTGACATAATCATTACAAAGCAAGTTGCTGAAAGTCCAGCTCTGGCTATTGCTTTCTTGTTGTTTTAACTCAGAATAACTCAAAGGAGGCAACTCAGTATAAGGAGAGCATCTCCCTTCTTTTGGCTCTTTGTGTTGCTCTTAGAGATTAATTGAAGTGGAAACTTGGTAAGGTTTTGTCCTGAGCCCAGACGCTGGAGATTTAGCATCTTTTGGGCCAAATTTGCTCATGTACAGTGTAAAGCAGTTAGAAACAAGTTACTAAGAACAAATACAAGTTGATTGGAAATGCAAACTGACCTGTCTATGCAACTTCCTTCTTCTCACTATTTTGGAAATAAGACATTTTAGTTTAGTACTGTCTCAACATGGGGAAAGTCCAATCCCTGTAAGTGAACTGTGGGGAATTCTCTGTTGCTGGCATGGCCATGTAATTGTCCACTCTTCTGCCTGGTTCTATCACAGAGTCCTTCAGCATGGAGACTGTAGAAACATTTCAGCCCTACAGGACAGATGCCCACTTGGTAAGCTGGTGGAGCTTTCTGGCACTGTGACAAATAATGCTTCTTTAAAAGTGAAAAATAAAACAAAACATCAACAAAAAAGTAGTAGAAATGTCAGCTCCTGTGTTTGTTTTGGACGTCAGTCTCCAGTTTTTGTAGCCTTCTCACACAGACTTTTCAGCTTTCCAACACAGACTCGCACCAGTGAACCTCCAGTGCGCTTCCAGGCCTTCGACCTTGGGTTGGTACTGTGTCTTTGATCCTTTCTGTTCTGAGGCTTCCCTCTTCTTGGACTGAGTAGCTCCTGGATTCCTTGGCTCTTCAGTGTGTAGAAGGCTGCTGTGAATTCCTCTGACTTTGAACCTGTAAGCCTACCTAATAACCCCCCTTGTATTTATTCTGTTTCTCTAGAGAATCTTAACTAATACAGTAAATAACTGCGAATTACTTTCCTCAGAAATAATGTTGTAACTGAGGAAACCATACCTCATAATATGCCATTTTGGCATGCTGAGTGTTAATACTGAAGGACCCTGGAAGCAAAGCTTTTCGTATTGTTCTCTGGCCTGTCTTTCTCTCATGCTCCTTTTTTTCCCAAGACAGACAATAGAAACTGATTTCTTTTTCCCCCAAGGTGAGTCACAGAAATGAGAACCTCAATCCCCAAAAGCCAACCACAAAAATATAAAATATTATTCTAAATTTCCTTTATTTTTTAGTGCAAGAGCTGGCCATAATGAAGTACACTGTCTGATTCCTACTGGTCAAAAGACTCTCATCTCAAAGGAGTTCTGCCTTATACCATAGAGGAAGACATACTACATGAAGAGGCCGAAAAGATCTGACAGACCAGCTTGCAGGATACCCACTTTCACTCTGTTGCCTGTAGAGCACACCCTTTTGGTCCAGTCATATTTCTGTACAGTTATCCATTCTTCTTTAAATCTAAGTGTGAAAGGAAAAATTTCCCCTGGATCTTTGGATCTTCATTTCTCCAGGGCTCTCTGTGTCACTTAAAACTTTGGTTAAGTAAGTCTATTATGTCTTTCCTTCTTTAATGTATGTTTGTTATAAGGGGCTCAGCTATGTCCTTTGTTATTAATGGGTCTGCCCCTTCACCATTATTGTGATGGAATAATACCTATTATTGTGATGGTAAAAAAAAGTAGATGCCTCGTTCTGTTTTGTAGAAACCTGTTTGAAAAGGTGGGTAGATGATAACTATTTTTGTGTCTGTAGTCCAGAAGTGTGACAAAGGAGATGGATGCCTTTCTGGGAAAACATGTAGGTTCACCAATTTCCAGTAGCAGCCCAGTGTGACCTAGAAAGGGCTTGGGCCATGATCCCTGTGTAGCCAGTGAGTTTGCAAGATGCCCCAGTGCTGACTGTGCTGCGGAGCACAGGCACATACCTTCAGCAACCCTGGAGGACCTTTGGAAACGGTCTGCTGCTGGCCAGTGTTTCAGTCTGTTTCTGCCCTATTTTTAGCTATGTTCTGCTTCGAGTATCAACACTGCTTGGGAAAATAGGAGAAATCATGTGATGGTGTAGGGTCAAGGATTAGGTCTTGTTATTATTATAGTCTGTTAGTTTTCAGCAAATTGCTAAGTAGATCAAAGTTATAAGACCGTTTTGATGAAGTATTACCTGACGTTATAGTGTAGTGCCTCTTACACTGTTCTAGTAGCAGTAACAGCTACGACAGAGGCAACATACCCTGCTTGCTGTGTATGATCTACTTCTCTGAGTCCTTTGCATGCAGTAATTCATTTACTCTTCACCATAAATTATCTGCAACATCCATTATTTTCCTTTTACAGATGGAGAAGCTAAGGCCCAAAGAGATTACTTTATCCCAGGTCAGATAACCAATGTGAAGCTAAAGCTTTGAGAATCCAGTAGTTTGGCTTTAGAGTGTCTTTAAAACCACTGTGCTTTTCTGCTGTGCTTATTATAATGGAATGGAAGGAGGGAGGGGGAACAGTGGCTTACAGGAGCTCAATCTGTTTGATCCTGCATACCATCAAATCTATGGTAGTGTTTTTGTCTCTTATTTGTGCGAGGAAGATCAAGGGTTCTTCAGTGTCTACATTCAGAAGTAAAATAAATGAATTGAAGGTGCAACACAAGATTGGATTTTAGTATTTGGGACCTTACTATATTATTTTTAACCATGACAAACACTGATGTGGTCAAATATGTATATTTCCCTTTTAATTTTTAATTTTTTCATTTTTGTTTTAAAAAGAAAAAAATAAAGCAATAACAATGAAGACAAAAACAAAAACAACAGGGAAACAACAAAAATGATACACGACCTCAAAACGAAATGATAGGAATTAACAATGGTTGCTACACTACCTACCATTGTCTTCAACAGTGTTGCTCAAGTCCACCGGATCTAAGAATGCGAGATTGATCAAACAATCAAAGACAGTAGCAAGTAATAAGAAACCCACTGGAAATGATACAGAGCTTTACCATACAAGATAGTAGGAATTCAACAATGGTTCCTATATTGCATATTGTTGTCTTCAAATCAATCATTCTGATTACCAGATACAAGCATGAAAACTTGGTCAAGAAAAAGCAAATTTTAAGCACTAACTTTTCCTTTTAATAAACGACAGACAGCAGCAACACACTGATCCCAACTACCCTTTTATATACATATAAATTTTGTTTTGTTTTAAAGGGAAAAGAAAAAAACAAAATAACAAAAACAAATACATAAACAAAACAGCATAAAATCAGTAAAAATGATACAGAATTTCAAAACAAGGTGATGAGATATTAACAATGGTTGTTGTGTTACATAATGTTATCTTCAAAGTGGTTGCTCAGACAACCAAATATAGGCATGTAAGACTGATCAAACAATTATACAGTAACTATTCAATAAACCAATAGGGATTAGTAGTACAATTATCTTAGATGTCTTGTATATGTATATTTTTTTCTCATCTTTCTTTTTCCTCTCCCCTGCTTCATCCCAGTTGCTCCTTCCTATTTGAGCAGTTTCTTTCCCTTCAGAATATCTATTGTACCCTTCAGATTTTATTTGCTCTTTCAGGTTATTATAGAAGGGAGGCAATATGATGTTTACATGAGTCTGGTTTATTGCACTCATGAATATGGTCTCTAGTTGCATCCATTTACCTATAAAAGCCTCTAGTCTATCTTTCTTTATAGCTGAGTAATACTCCATTGCATAAAAATACCACATCTTTTTTATCCATTCCTCAGTTGCTGGACATTTGGGTTGTTTTCAAGATTTAGCTATTATAAATTGTGCTGCTATAAACATGGGTGCACATGTATCACTGTGGTATGATATTTTCAGGTGTTCTGGAAAAGTACCCAGAAGGGGAACAGTTGGGTTGAATGGGACCTCTAAGCAAATATGTGTATTTCCTATAAGGACATTTGTCTTTGCAACAGTAGTAGTAACTCTGCAAAACTGAAGAGCATCTATTTTTGTTTTTCATTTTAGAAGTATAGACAGGACCAAATAATTGATTCTTCATTTATTTTTCTTCATTTGTTGTATCTTCTGATGTAAATCCTTCCAGAATGGTTATGTTCTTTGAAGTGGAATATGTACATATAAACTTTCTTTCATATTATCATTAGGTTCAAGCTATTTTGAATTTTACAAATACTGTCACAATTGGATCCTCAAATTAAAGCGCTGGACAAGTATTTGGATAATAAAATGTTAAAAGCATAACATGTCTTAATCAGTTTTCTTTTAGTAGCAATCAAGATTCATTATTGAACTATACCCCACAGGGTATTACCTGTTGGTTAAGCTAGAGCTCTGACAGTCGTAGCTGGAGTCAGACAGTCATAGCTGGAAATCTGCCTGCAGTCTGTGTGACCCGAGGCAAATACTTAACCTCCCCTCTCTTCCTTCTCTTTATGATCAAGAGATGAACACTTCATGATCAAAAGATGAACCTTACAATTAACTTGCTATGTATTGCCTGAAACATTTTAAATACTCAGTAAATGTTAAGTAAAGAAATAAATGCACATTGTGAAATTTTAATTCATAGTATGATAAGTAAAATTATTCAGTAAAAACGTGTATATTGGAAAAAAGTCTGACACCAGCTCTTTCAAAAAAATGGAAGCTCAGCTTACCAGGTGTTAAATTTGTGTTTTAATTATTCAACTGCCTGGCAGATGATCTCTCTGATGAACTGTATACAAAATAATGCCCTCCTCACATTCCGCTTGATAAAACAGGGCCATAGTCTCAGTGTCTCCTCTGTAGCAAACACACAGTGGCTTGGACACAGCACTCAGATCGGCAATATTATTTTTCCTTAGCCGTTTCACTCCTGCAGTCATCTAATAACTTCGAAGCTGACTAATCTATTAAAAGGTATACTCCTGGTGTTTAGTAATTGCCTGCAAAGTCTAATCAGGTAGCATCTGCTGCAGAAGAGTCTTCAAGAAATATTATAAGATAATTAAAACATAAAGGTTATGCAAAAGTAGCAAATCAATAGAGGCAGTAAACATGGTCTATCAGCAGTCTTGAGAACATACTTTTTTCAATTCTAAAATGTAAATGGACTTGGGATGAAGCACAAGCTAGGATGATAGATAGAATCCTGGTAACGGTTTAATTAACTCCAGTTTCCTGCGTGTTAAAGGTTGCCTCAGCCCACTGGCTCATGTAACAAACCCTCTTAGGATTTTGTTAGCCGCTGTCTGATATAAAGACCAGGCAGCCTTCCTTTCTTACAGGGTCAGGTTTTGCCCTGCTCCTCTGGGAATTTTATCAAAACACAACCCTCTGTTTTCTCTATAAATATACAGGTATTTTTAATTTCAGTTAAAATGGTTTGACTTTGTAATCAAGGTAAAACACACACACACACACACACACACACACACACACACACACACACACAGCCTAAGGAATGAGAAGAGTTAGCTGGGAAGAATTGCATAATTAAGATTATATATTAAAATTCACAGAGAGTGTGTATGGAATTTTTAGAAGAACCATGGCAGCTCTCCAGATGATTCATTTGCTGTTTTAATTCTTCTGTAATACAGGCTATTTTATAATTAGCCGCAGAATTTTGCCACTTGGTTAGATCTAACTGATGGAAAGGATAATAAGGAATATTTACTATTAATGATATGGAAACCACTACTCTGAGCAGCGTGGTAGAGAGTCATAGTTTACTGTTTTCAGCCAGCCATTGTAAGTGGAATATACCCTGTATTTTGCCTGGAATCATATATTAGCTCAAACTAAAAAGAAAAAGATGAGGGAGGCTTCTTTGAAGAATTATAATATTTCTTAAAAATCACTAGGGGGCCAAATGTTACTTAAATTTTTTTTCCAACAGCATTGAATTAGGTTTCACATAATTAACTCTGTCATTAGTAAATTAAGAAGTTAGTTAACCTCTGCCCTTGTAGAAGTTCTTGGTATTTTGCTTAGTAAAGGGCAAGGAACCCATTATGGCTTAGTTAAAAGGCTATTCTTGAAGACTGTGATATACAAACACATAGCACATAATGTTTGTTAATAAAGATGTGTTTACTCCACCGTCTAAAGAAACTGGCTATTATATAATGCTCATTAGTGCCATAAAAAGGAGACCTTTTTCTGTTGTTCCCACAGGGAAGGTTATCAAGCTGTCAGCAAAGGACTCATTTTCTTTAAATTAAAACTCACTGCGATATCCTGGGTGGGGATATTAAAGCCAGGTGTAGCCCTGCTGCCTTACCGCATGATGAGCTAGAGAGATGTATATGGCTTACGCCTTTAGAGTGAAATGTTAAAAATGTTAACTACCTATGAGTTTGAAAATTTCTTTCTTCCAGCAGTTAGGGTTTTCTTCTTAAAAGCAGAACTTAAACTCATCCTTTTAAACAATGATTTAGAAGAAGCAATTTAACACGCCCTGTTTGCACATCCATTTTTTAACAAATCTATACTTTCTCTGCCCTCCTCCATGTTATCAGCCATCCGTATCCCAGAGGAGACGCTTCAGGCTGGGGTTAAATTAGGGTCCTATCTCTAGTGATTGTCTAGAAAGCTGTCTACATTCTCAAACAAACTTATCTGCATCGTATACAGACATAAAGGCTTCCTGCCAAGCAGAGAGGCTGGTTTCGCTTTGTTTCCCTTCGTTCCATTGATGTCCTCCGTGAGATTGCTACTTGCCAGCTGAAAATGAAAAGAAAAGCAACAATTCATATTTCATTATAAACTGGAACTAGTTGGACTTCAGTCAGTACAGTTCAGTGCTGCTGAAATTGACATATGATATAGATGGCCTAAAAATCATCTAAGAAGATGTATTGTCTTCGTATTAATCAAAGTAATATTTCAAGTCAAACTACTCCATAGTGTCTTTAACAGTTCCTGTAATACCCTTGGATAAGTGTAACATCTGATACGAACTTTGTTTTAGAGCTTCCTGCTTCACAGGTAAAAAATAGAAAAACACACCAAATGTAAATGAGTTTTCTAAATTGAAGAGTTGTCCCAGATGTCAGGTTTTGTCAAGGTCAAAGATAATGAAATTTTCTAATAAAAACATTAAAACATACATACTTTCCTCTCCATTATTTTCCTTGAGTTAAATCTATTTATACACATTTTATGGATAAATATTATAAAATATATTTTATTTCATTAAACACACTGAGAGAAATAACTATTCATATGATTAAGAGCTAAACCATGACCAATTTATAAAATGAGAAGTATTTCATACTAATTTGCTATAAAATCTCTGAACTGAAGGGTGGCAGGAATGTGCCAGAGAAATGTCTGTGTGGGATGCCAGTTGCTTAGTCTAAGTCACCTGCGAATTAGGGTATAGTGGAGG
This sequence comes from Dinomys branickii, assembly GCA_004027595.1. NCBI lineage: Eukaryota > Metazoa > Chordata > Mammalia > Rodentia > Dinomyidae > Dinomys > Dinomys branickii. Next base: position 78,195 of record PVLD010007483.1, on the reverse strand, counting down.
GAGAGAAGGAGTACTGGGTATTGTGTGTCAGGGCAGCAAACTCATCTACTGATTCATTCAATTAATATGTACTGGGTACCTCTTATATGCCAGGCACAGTCCTAGGCACTCAAAATATGAAAGTTAACAACAGACGGATCTATGTCTTCATGGAACTTATATCTAGTGAAAGAAGAGAGGCAAATATATAAATATGAGGATATTTATTTATATTTGCCTAAAGATACAAAAATATTTATGTAATTATTCTAAATGCATAGCTGAGGAATGACTGACACAATACAGGAAAATGAGGTGGATGGGGTTATTTCATACAAGGGGCTCAGGTCTTGCAAACAAAGTGACCTCGGAAGAGAGATCTGTGGGGAATAGGGGGCAGGCATGTGGACATACTAGAGAGAGCACTGCAAGCACATAAAACAGCAAGCACAGAGGTCCTAGGGCAAGTGCTCAAAAGGGCGAGGAAGTCCAAGTGCCAGGCTATGGGAACAGAGGCAGGAAAAGGGGGCAAGAAGATGGTGGTGACCTATGAGGTGATCTGTACTGTGCTGGAAATAGACCGTGCGGTACCTTGAAAATCACTGTACTTTGAAAATTACTATAATCAGAAGAGTACTATGGTCTGGTGAATGCTTTTTAGAGCACAGCAATGGCTGCTTTGTGTGAAACAGACTTCAGGGGTCAGGGGTGGAAGCAGGGAGAAGAGCTAGGAGACGGCTGTAACCATCTAGTGAGGAATGACTGTGATTTGGGCCAGGATGCTGAAACAGGGAAGGGGACAAGCAGCTGAGTTAGACACCTCTTGAAGGAGCCTAAATGATTTATTGTCAGATTGGCTGTAGTCTTGAGAGGAGGATGGCTCCAGGGATTCTGGCTGGCAAACTTGGTAAATGCAATTGTCCTCTGCTGAACCTTATGAGATTTTAGAAAGGTCAGACCATACAAATGTCAGTGGTTGCTAGTCAAGGTAAGTTTGTGATACCTACTAGACATCCAGGTGGAGATGTCAAGCAGAGAAATGAATATATGGAATTCAGGAAAGAGATCTGGGCTGGAAACACATTTGAAGTAATCAAAATGTGGATGGCCTTTAAATCTAGGAGCCTAGATGAGCTTACCCTGACAGTGAATACAGGCAGGAGAATACTGAATGTGAACACTGTGATATTATGTTTCTTAGGGATCTGAGAGATAGAGAAGAACCAGCAAAATGAAGAGGGAAGATGGCTAGTTAAGTAGGGAGGATAATCAAGAGAGAAGGTTGTTCCAGAAGCCAAAAGAAATGCTACAGGGAAGGGCAATGCAGTGTTAATGCTACTGACCCAGAAAGAAGGGGAAAACTGAGGAATCGCGGTTGGGTTTGGCTCCTTGAAGGCTCTCATGATCTTGGTAGAGTGGATAAAATACACGATAATGGTAACTTTATAGGAAAGAGTGAATAAAGCATCTCAGGTTCAGGCCTCTTTCTTTATGTTGATGAAAGCAATTGTGAAGTAAAAACAGATAGATGTAGGGCTGGTCTGACACTAAAAACACATGTGATTACTTCAGTTCATTAGCCTCTGTGTAGTGTTGGCTCAGTTTCAATTGAGATCCTTAAAGGCATGAAGAAAGCATGTTTGGTCTCATGACATCTCTGTTAGATTACTGATATGGTCCAAAGTTACCAACATGGTATCTTAGTGAACACAATCCGAGGGACCAAAGCTTAGTGTCCTACTCTGAGTACCACGATAAGCTCCCTTCTTTTTTTGACTTTGTAACCATTATTTTCCCACCTAAAGTGCCTTCCCTCCTCTTCAGATCACTTACCACATACATAAAATTATCACCCACTTCCATGACCACGTATGGAAGTCATTTGATACCATCCATTACATGTAGAGTTTGTTCTGCATTAAGATTATATCTATATAATTCTTTCTTTAAAGATTCCTCTGTTATTTTTCACAATTTTAAAATTTTCTTTAAAAATTCTTTTCCTCAACTAAAGAACAAAAACAATTTACTGTGGTTCTGCACCATGTCAAGGAGACACATGATTCAATTAAGTGTGTGTTTTCTAGATATGCCAGTGAGGCCCTTTCACATAGCAATAAAATAGATATGCTTGAGTAACCTTATTGAAAGGCATTTCTTGTAAGGGTGCACAAGCAAGTAAAAGAGGCAAGAAATATTTTATCATGTGTATCGGTCTCTGCAATCATGTTAAAAGTAGGACACTACTTAATGTTTATTATGTCTCCAGTCGTCTCATCCACCCTTCAACAGCAAATATTTGTTACCCTTAATGTTTTAAGGCAACTGCCTTTATTTCATAGCCAACAGAATAAATTGCTCTCCTCCTTATTTCATAGCTAACAGAATCTTCTCTACACTGCTCTCCGCTTCTGAACTTGTGTTTTCCCATGATTTTCTAGGTTTGTGGATTTCTGTTTATTATTCTGTGCATATATGTATCAGAGTCTCTGACTTTTTGAAGAACTTTTCATTCTTTCCTAAAACAAGCCTTGATTGATTTCATTATTTTCCCAGGTTGCCAACGACATCTTTGGCTACTTCAGTGTGGACTAATTTTCAGAGTCAAACCTGATTAATTTTTTTGTGATACTGGGCATTGAGATACATCCCCAGTATTCACCCTTTAAAAATTTTTTTCGAGACAGGTTTTCACTCAGTCTTTAAGTTTCCCAGGCTGGGCTCAAATTTGCATTCCTCCTGCTTTAGCTTCTTAGAGTGCTGGGATTACAGGCATACATCACCACACCCAACTTCTTGTGGTTATTAAATGTTGCAGTTTCATGAATATCAATCCTGGGTTCTCATCTCATTTCCAGCTTATCTCTCCCAAGTGATTTCATTTAGCAGTGCATTTGGTATTGATTCATACCTGTATGCAAATCATCTCACCTACCTAATTGCTCTCCTCCTTTATTTTTTATTTGAAAGAGAAAAGACCAAAAACAAAATAACAAACACAAAGACATAATAAAACAACATAAAAGCTTGTATTACATATTGTTATCTTCAAAGTGGTTACTTAGATAACCAGATATAGGCACTTAAGATTGATTAAATAATTAAACATGCAAAGAGAAAAGAAGGAAAAATATGTACACACACACACACACACACAAGATAGCTTAGGTAATTGTAGTACTAATTTCTATTGGTTTATTGAAAAGAACAGTTAAAGCTCTCCTCCTTTAAAATATCAGCTCAAAAGTTACAGAAATGTACTGTCTTTAAGTTACATTTGTCCAGTCCTCCCGTGCACTATGACTGGTTTCTTCCTGTGATTTCCTGTGATCAGTAGAGCACCTCTTTTGGCAGGTTCTGAGATGGTTTGACTGTTTCTCTAGCTTGACTGTAAGCTTCACGATGGTACAGTCTGTTTGTGTGGGTTAAGCATTTTGCCCCCAGCTCCTTGCAAAGTGTTTGGTACTTAGTAGGAGCTTAGAAATTAATAAAATAACAAATAAATCAATCTCTAATGTAGATTTTTCCTGCAGGACACATTTCGTGTGCTGATCAGGGAGGTACAGTCACATGGAGGAAAACCTAGAATCTTCTCTGTCCAGTTTCTTTGGAAGGAGGCTTAGACAGAGGAAGAGCAACACAATGACTAATGAATTATGGCGACTATTCAGAGCTTGAGAATTTGAGTTTTCCCTTATAGGACAGAGCAAGCAGCCGGGAGAAGAATATATATCCAGTGTCACTCCTAGCGATGTACTTTTGGGCACTATACTTTAAGTATATGTGTATCTTATGTATGTTTATTGACTAGATGTAGCAGTATGCATGTCATGGAGAAAGCACCAAGGTAGAAATGCTATTGTATGTGTGTTTTTGGGGGAAGTCTCGTTTTCAGAATTTAAGTCTGCTTAGCCCAATGTCTTTATGCTACGTAAATATGTGAGACTGAGTAGGTTTTCAATAGTCTAAGACTCAGTAACTCTTTAAATCTGGGAACAAATCTTTTGCCAGATTAGCAAGTTCTCCGTTTTTAACCAAGTAAAACCATTTAAGATTTTATTAGCTTTGTTTTGAGTTCTATCAGCATTTTTGAAATGCTTAGAATAAAAACTAACACTAAGTTAATAACCATAACTAAGTCATGGTTCATAATTAAAATAATCTCTTTTCCTGTAGTAGTATGCTGTTACTTAATTATCTATCTTCAAGACTGTTTTCCTCATAAGCCCACTAGAGTTTCTTAGTGTACCACATTATACTATAAATAGGTAACTGTACACAGCTATTCAATTTTATAGAAGTGACTGGGGATATAGTTCAGTGGCACAAGTGCTTGCCTGGAAAGTGCAAGATCCTGAGTTCAATTCCAAGTACCAAAAATTTTTTCAATTTCATAGAAGTAAACAGTATTACTTGTATTACTTTAACACGTAACGGGCTGGAGGTACAGCTCAGTGGGCTAAGTGCTTGCCGCTGAGCACTAGGGCCCTGAGTTCGATCCCCGGTCCCGGAAAAAAAAAAAAAAACACGTAAGACTGATGAACAATTCAGGGTAATATATACTGTATTTAGCAAGGATGATATGGAGAGCTAAAGCTAATTAGTATTTTTTTTAGGCGAAAGTATAATAACTACTAATTACATTATTAATAAAGCAAACATCATAGAAAATTACACAGAATAAAAATTTTAAATCAACCTAAATATAACCATTCAGATGTTACCAACAGCTTCTGTAATTTGATGACCATAGATAGATAAAACCATATGTAGAAAAATAGATAGAATTTTATAAAAACAACATGACAAATAGTTTATAAAGCATGCAAATATTTTAAGTTTAATGGAAAAAATAAACACGAACTAAATGTTGAATCACAAGGCCATGTTCCACTTTCGTATAAAATCTTGAAGAAACTGGACTTCATTTTAAGAGTCAAATTCTTCTACTTTAGGCAGTATTTGTCCCTGATCTGCCATGGAAGATGTTGACATTAGACAGGAACATGTTAAAGCTTCCCTTCTCACTCATTCTTCTTTACCTCCCAGGGTCTTGTAGTTCTGAATGTTACAATGTCAAGATTTATAATATTTACACTAGACTGTCAGTTGTCCCTCCCTGGTTTAAGTCTTATTTTGTATTTTTCATACTCCATTGCTGTTTTCTCACATTCAGTTGTTGTACCTGAGCACTGCATACAGAACGTAGATGTTGCAGCCTGAGTTCGTGAATCCAGTGGAATGTCTGTTTTGTATACGTTTAGTCAGAGTCCATTAGAAGAACAGAAATCACTCCAGGCATTTCAAGAAGGAAGGAATTTGAGGGAGGAGCCAGGAGTTTACTAAACTTTTGAAAGAACTGAGGCAGGAGATGTAAGGAGGGACGTTTGGGGATAAATGGGCAACAATCGCTGATGCTCTGGGGCCCAAGCGCCCACGGGCAATGCGCAGGAGGGCCGCACTCACTGAGGCCTCTTCCCCACTGAGGCCAGTGCCAAGCTGTGATGGTGTCCGCTGCTCTTTGCCTTCTACGGTGTGGGTGAGTTAGAGGCAGAATACAACCTGGGACTGTAGAAAGTGGCGCTCCAGGTTGGATACTTCTGACTTGGGAGAGCAGAGAAGAAATACAGTTGCATTTGGTTGCCAAAAGATGTTCGGGCATGTGTTGACTGATTAATAAATTCTACCCAAAATAATGCATGTGAATGTGTGGTTGGGTCGTGAGAAGGGTTGGCCCGTGATGTCTATATTCCTAAATACGTTCTATTTTGGATATGTTTTCCCTCAGCTGTGGATGTTCAACTTGGGATAGTTTTGTTAGACCAGAAGCTGAAAAGCGGTAGCTCTGAAGTTACATGTAACCAGCAGATGTGGTTTATTTGAACTAAGAGCTGTGAGCCTGTATAAGTATATTTTCACTGTTAACACAAAAACTGGGCTATTTTTCATGGATATCTAGAGTTCTAGCTGGCTCCTCTTCCTGGGTTGGAAGATTTAAAAACCTGGGATCTATATTCCTCGCTAAAAAAATAACAACACTAAAGTGAAGAGCAGCACCCTTCTCTTAGAGGATAAGTGTTCCCCGAGTCGACTTCAGTTCCTACCATTCTTCACTGTGTCACTGTGGACTGTGGTCCATGCAATGAAGTGACTTCAGTTACCCATGACCTTGTACAAGCTCCTCCTCTTGAGTGCAGGGGAATCTGTGAGTTGTATCTAGGCAATAAAATGTAGGACGGGTGATAGGATAACTAGTTCTACATTTAGGATGCATTATAGAGAACTTCATGTTAGCAGACTAGTAAGAGGGTCTCCTTGTAACATCAAAGAAGTAAGCTGCTGTGTTGTGAGAGGACTGTGCATGAGTGCTCATCAAAAGTACCCTGGCAGGGGACTGCAAATATCTTCAGGAGTTAAGAGAAGCTCTTCACTGATGAGCAGCAAGAAGATGGGTTCTTGGTTCTACAGCTATAAGAAACTGAATTCTGCCAACCAATATGTGATTTTGGAAGAATATTCCTGGTTGTAAAACAGAACACTGCTTAACACCACACTGATTGCAGCATTGTGAGACCCCAAGCAGAGCCCTACAGAGCTTAATGACCTACAGATACTGAGTGTATTGGTTATGTGTCCATTGCTGAAATGAAGAATCTGACACTTGCATCTTAAGGGAGGAGAGGCTTAATGTGGCTGTGCATTCAGAGGGTAAAGTCCATAACTGGCTGGCTCTAAGGCAGAAGCTCTGTGTCGGGAAGGGGTGGAGCAAAGCTTCTCATTCTGTGGTGACCCAGAAGCAGAGAACAGAGGATGAACACTGAGAGAAAAGGTCCAGGGAGCAAAGAGAGCACTCAAGGACATGCCTTCACGAATTACTTCTTCCAACTAGGCCCTGCCTCAGCTATGAACTCATCAATAAGGTAACTCATTGAGAAGGTTCATCGATGAGGTTAGTGCCCTCCCAATCCAGTTACCTTTCCAGGAGTCTCTCGTTCCAGCCCAACTGATAATCCAGATTAACTGGGACACTTAAGGATGATAAATATGGATTGTTGTAAATGTCTAAGTGTGTGGGAATTTTATGCAACAAAAGAAAACAAATACACTCAAATATCAGTCACAGTTATCACTGGTCTGATTTGGGTTTGTATTTAACCCTGCCCACTACACTCATATATACCTTATGCATGCAACCAGTGCTCTACTGTAGCAAGTAGGTTAAACTTGATGAGTTCAATGGGATCATATCTTTAAAAAAATCAGAGAGCAGTAGAATCAAAGAAGAATGGTTACAGTTGCAGAAAGGAAAAATAGTTCACCTGTTAGCATATGGTATTTACTTCCTGGGCCACATGTTGAATCTGGGCAAAAACTGAGAATTGATCCTAGCGTGGGGAAGGAATCTCTGTTGGGAGAAAAGCAAGCTCTTGGCGGCTATGTGGGCTGGAATGACAAGCAAAATCATGAGGAGCCTTCCGTACGTGTTTAATTTCCTCCTGGGGGCATTGCTATTTCCTAGTTTGGGGAAGGGACTGTGGACAGCCCTCATCTTTATGGGATATGAGTCTTTTTAAGTCTCAGAAATCCCCAGAATAGTAAATATGAAGAAATCTATACCTGGAAATATCACAGAGAAATTTCTAAAAGCCAAAGGGGGAAAATATAAATATATCCAATGAATAAAAAGAGACACTACCATCAAAGAAGCCATAACAAAACTTACAGCTGAGAACAGAATTAATGTAAGTCAGAAAAAAATGTAATGCATCTCTAAATACTGAAAGATAAAACTTGTGGTATAGAATGATTTACCTAGGGAAAATATTCTTCAAAAATAAAGGCTGCAATAGTAATTCTCTTCAGACAAACAAGAATGAAAAGAATTTAACACCATGATTCTTGAAATAGAAAGAAATGCTAACGGAGAGGAAGTGAAGCCACATGTAAAAGTGACAGCGTCAGAGGGAGGAAAGAACGGTGGCCAGGTGAGTGGTGAGTGTGTATTAAAATGGACACTGATTTTGCAGAAGTATTAACTGCAAAGTCATGTGGGATTCAAAGTGTAAATGTAACTAAAATGCTAATATAAATAGAAAAGGTGAGATGTGACCAAATGGGGCAAAAATATTCTAAAATTCTAATGGTATCAGACACATAAAAAATACCTTCTTTATATTGAGATAAGCCATGCGTGTATGTATTAATTTTGGGGGTACCACTAAGGCAGCCAAAAATGTCATGAGCAGCCTGGGTTTTCCATCAAGTCCTCCTTCCCTTGACCTTCTGGTGTGTCCAGCAGATCCTGAAAGGGTGAACTCCTTGACTTCTGTGTATTCCCTACTAATGCCCCCTATCCTGGTACTTCTAGTAATGTCTTTTGATAAACCTCCTAGAATGATTACAGCCCTAGATATTCTGTTTGTATCTGAGATAACACTTAGGCACTTAGGCTTCCTTTTCTTCTGGTTTATGTCTTACGCTTCTTGGGAACCTTAATACCTAGTTTATGGTTGGAGTTGTATTTAGTTTATTGTGCTTTTGAATACTGGATTTTGGTGGTGGTCTAATTTTTCTAGAAAGAATAGTACAATAAAAATGTGTTTATTTACTTCTTCCATGCTTTAACCAGAAGACAGAGATTCTTATAGTCAGAATTGCTATATGACTTGTTGCATTTTGTTTTTACTTGAAAATGAAGAAATGAATGAGAAACAGAAAAAGATACTTAGATGACTGCAAAGTTTTGGTGATACAGAAATGCTTTCACTTTCCCTGAGCTGAACGCAAAACAAAAGGCAAATTAAGAGCAAATTTCTGAAAGCCGGGCGAGGTGGCGCATGCCTGTAATCCCAGCACTTGGGAGGCTGAGGCAGGAGGATTGTTGTGAGTTCAAGACCAGCCTGGGCTACAAAGTAAGCTCAAGGCCAATCTGAATTATACAGTAAGACCCTGTCTCAAAAAGGTTAAAAAAAAAAAAGAGCAAATTTCTGATACAGTCGTGGTCGTTATTCTGCCAAAACATCTGAAAAAGGAAATTTGAAAAGTGAGCTGCTGGTAGGATCCTGGAGGCTGGAAAATATTATTATAGAGCAAGGTGCTTTTGATTATTATGATGTGAATATAATGATCTCATGTTCTCCTTGTCTTCCTGTAATTCTTCAAATTGGTAATGAATGTTTAATGTAGCAGCCACTCTGCTAGATACTGCATACAGTGATGAATACGATACAATTCTTGTCTGCAAGGAGCTCAAGTCTGTTATAGAGGACTTGGACATATAATCAAAAAATTTGAATACAACCTAATAAATGTACTGATAAAATCATATCCAGCTTGCACTTTGGCACTAATGGAGAAACAGTAGCAACTGGTTCCATGAGTGAATTATCAGCTACAAGGCAGGGGCTGGTAAACTGTAGCCTATAGTGCCCTATAGTCTAGCTGACCTCTTTTCAGAGTTTTTCTTGAACACAGCCACAGCCATTCCTTTATGCATTGTGTATGACTGCTGTTATACTATAACAGCCGAGACTGCATGAGTACACAAATCCCATCTGTAACAGGATATCTGAAACTGAGTAGTTTGCAAAGAACATAAATTTACTTCTCATAGTTATAAAGGCCTGGAAACTTAAGACCAAGATGCCACTAGCATTGTGTGAGGGTCTTCTCACTGTGTCCTCACCAGGAGAGGGTAGAAGGTCAGAAAGAGTAGATGCTGTGTCCTCCGTACTAGGTAGTATATTTGGTAGGCCTGTCCTCACTAACTTTCGAATACCTTCAAGCCATATTAATATATATTTTAAAAAATAAGTTGCAAAAAATTACATAGTAAAATCTCATGTATGTACAAATACCCAAATTATATGAAATGGGGTAGAGAAACATTTTACTCTATATACTTCTGTATTATTTGATATTTTTATGATAAAAATATAGTTGCATGTCATTCCCTATGTAATTAATAAACTGAGAGCTAAATGTATTCCAAATGGACGACCCTTAATCTCAATTTTGATGATTGAGTTAGGGAGAGAATTAGATTGAAAAAGGCAAAGGAAACCAGCATTTATTGAGTAGATACTATTTGCCAGTCTTGGTGTCAGGCATGCTATTTAGTGATACGCACTGCAGTCTCTAAGACATGTAATACATCCTTCAGGTTAGAAATAAGGAGACAGAGATTCATTCGCTTTGATAGATTAATCTAAGATCAAACAGTAAACTCAAGATCAAGGCCCCAGATCTATCTAACTCCAGTATTGTTTTTCCTCATAAAATAACCTCTGTCTTCAGGCAACATTCACTGCTTTTATTTATTTGTATCAGCTGCTGTAAGCCTGTGTTAGGGACTGAGTGTCAGGTAGGATGGGCAGCACAGTGCTGCTGCTGGCAGGGCTTGGATTTTCTCATTGTCCTTTCTCCTGTTCTGACCGTACGTGATTTCATGCCTCCTTGCACTGCTGTCTACTTTTGCACCTGTTTGTCTCCTTGATCCTCCATACTTGTTTATGTTTTTACCAGATTCCTGAACCTACATAGTCTTTGATTTATTTTTGGTAGCTTTGGTGTCCTTATAACTGAATCCTGTAGAGATTAAGCCTTTGTGTATGAACTAAACTTAGAATGTATTGACCAAGACAGTTTGGTACTTTAATATTTCCTTCTAGATTATAATAAAGGCTATTTGAAAATTAGTTATGGAAAAATTAGCTAGTCTAGAAGGTAACCCAAGAGAAGTTGAAGTTTCCCTAATACTAGATGCTTTATTAAATTAGATGATCTAACAAAAGTAATTCTTACTGTGAACTCAACAAATTTATATTGAACTAGGAATTTTCAGGAAGAGATGAGTCGAACAATTTTCTTCTTATCTATTTTAAAGAATCACATGGACTTATAATGAAACTACTTACTAATGATGCTAGGCTTTGGATAATATGAATAGAAGTGCTATGTTTCATGTTTTCATATCTATTTATAGCTACCACGGAATAGTTTCTAGTGCTTTACAAATAAGCGTTGCTGGTCCTCAAGACAGACGTTGTGTACATGTGATGCCCCAGAACTGTGAGGCAGCAAGAACTCGTTTGAGCCCACCCTGTGCAACTTAGTTACCATTTAATGAGACTTTGTCTCAACATTGAAAAAATTAAAAGGCCAAGATAAAGCTCAGTGTGCTGGCCCTAGGTTCAATCCCCAGTACCCCCCACCTCAAAGAGATGATGCATTACTTGGGAAAGAATCTCTAAGTTCCTGTTCCTTGCCTTTACGGGGATGGTAAAAAGTGTCTAGATTCTGGGACTGTTCTTCATGGGGTGGGAGTGTTAGAATAGATGTAATATGAACACAGCCACTGGGAACTAGGTAATGCAGGTAAAGCACATCTACCTATTGTGACCTACCTCCCTAGCTAGCCCTTGAAGCTTCTTACCTGCCCCAGCTTCTGCTAGAGAAAGCCGTGTCTTGTGCTTTCTTCCCAGGTTGCTATATCAACACAAAATACTGCCTTCTCATGGACCTACTGCCCCTTGAGTTCTACTCATTGGCAAGGGGAGCTCTCTCCTGTCATTTAGGAGGATGATATTAATAATCAAAATCAATCTCTGCCTAGGAATGCTGATGAGGAGAATGCAGTCTTTCAGTATACTTTCAGCCAAAGTAGTCTCACAATCTGAGAATCTGAGTGCTGTAACTTTTTATGATTTCAATGGGAGAAAATATTCTGAAGGAAAATCTTTTTCATTATCTCTAAGATTAAATACTAAAGAACAGACTTTCAAAGAAAACCATATTTTTTTTTAGCTAAGCACTTGAAATAGTTAAAATTAGGCTAATAGAGAAGAAAATTATACAGGATCTTCAAATCATGGCACTGAAAAGATTTTAGAAATTACATAATACAACTTCTTTATTGCACGTATGAAAAAGTAGGTCCAGAAGATGTAGGGCATTATACAAGGCCAAAATAGATACAGGTAAACTGGAAGTTGATTTGGGTATCACTTGACACAAATTCTATTCTTAAATTATGTAATGAATCCTCAGCGAAGAGTTTGAGGACATTAACTGAGCACTTGAAAATTGCTAAGTGTGACATTTGTTGAAAAAGTACATTGTGTTGATGGGTACAATAATTGATACTATATTAAATATTGTATAATTTTTCATATGTGAAACACTAAGTATCCTGGGATGTTCATGTTAGATTTATGTAATGTTATGGGATCACTCCACTGATGAGTGTATAGCTAAACAGGGTTTATGACGGTAAAACCAAAAGTGTGGTGGAGATACCAGGATGTTGGGGAAACCAGGAACATGTACTGTCTGAGGAAAACTGCAAGAAGTGAGCCAAGTAGGCCCAAAAGAAAAGTGAGGAAGGCTACAGCCACCGCCGGCAATGCTGGGGAGTTGGAACTGCCCAAGTCCTTTGGAGTGCACATCTTGCCACAGATAGCCCTGGGGGCTGGACATGCAGCTATGAGATGTAATATTTGCTTTGCTGGATTGTGATCTTGCTTTGGTTCTATTCCTTTCTAACCCCTTGTTTCTGTGTTTTGGAGTGGGAAGGTTTACCCTGAGACATGGTACATTAGAAGTGTTTAGCTTTCTTTGCATTTTTACAAGGGCTTGCAGCTACTGTGCCTTACAACTCAGTGGAGACTTTGGATTTGGATTTTTCAGCAGCTGAAACTACTAGGACTTTGGCAACTCTTTAGACATGGACTAAATACATTTTCCATGGAGATGCCCATGAGTCTTCTAGGAGTCAGGGGAAATGTTATGGATTGAATCTAGATGTTCCCGAAAGCTGAAGCTCATAGGTGGGGCTTTTGAGAGGTGATTGTATCAAGGAGGCATGATACGCGGGAATAGATTAGTCCACTGAAGAGTTTATGAATGTCATTTGGGAGATGAAGCCTGATTGGAGAACGTAGGTCCCTGGGAACATGGCCTGCAAAGGAATATTTCCTTCCTTTCTTCTCTGATTGCTCTCTGCTTCTGTTATGGTGAGATTCAACAAGACAGGTACTCATGAGAAGCACAAAATGGAGGAACAAACAAAGCTTTATTGAAGTGCACCACCAACACACCTGGCCAAGAATCAGAAATAAGGATGTCAGGAACCAGAGAACTTTGAACCGAGTTTTTATACATTTACAAGTTAACCATGGTAACCACATCACCTGATTTAGGAATTTTACAAGTCACGTCATGGTCACAAGGTTTACATTTCCCAGGGGTTTGTTAGTATGGTTACGTTGCAGCTTACCTGCAATTTGTCTTAACTATTTGTTTCTCATTTTATAACTCTGTTCTCCCTTTGTTAGCTCTAAAGGAGAGGGTGGAGAAGTGAGTTCATCTACAGTTTACGTGACTTTAAGCAGAGTTATAAAAAGAAAACGGAGCCTCTCTTGCCCTATCACTTCAACTTCGGTATGTGTGAGGTGCTTCTCCTCCGCAAAACCCCTTTGTCATGCTGCTCTTTGTCTTGCAGCCAGTAGACTGTGGACTGAAAGTTGTACACACTGTGATCCAAATAAACCTCTCCTCCTTTAACTGGAGGGTGTCAGGTATTTTGTCTTAGCAATTAGAAAGTAACTAAGACACACAGATTGCTAATTCCATGTCATATATTGGACTTTAGAACTGTCTATTATTCCATGTATGTGCAGTTCTTAATATTAACATCATATTATTTCATTTGAACTGCTTATAATTAAAACTTTACCTTAATCACATGAATATATATTTTCTATTTTGCAGAGGATGACTTTGTGCCCCAGAAAAGTTAATGAATATGAATTAGAATCTGTATCTTCACACTTTTCCTTCTAGCTCCATAATTAAATATGAGTCATATTTTATTTAAACACAGGGGCATGAAGAAACTTTGCCATCCTAAGATATCCTTTCAGCTGTTCTTCATTTCCCCCTCAGATTGCTGAGCAATGGGAGTAGTCATGGGAAAGACCTCTGTTTGATTCAGCAAACCCTGAATTTTCCCTAGTTGTCCAGGGATGATTTTCCGTTGAAACTGTTCTTTGTTGCCATGATCTGTGACAAGTCCATTTGCCAAGAAGTCTGCATTATGGTCATTTGGAGGACATTACTTATATAACACTAACCTTATGGATGCCTTGACATCAACAGCTTTGTCAATATTATGACATTTGTCAAGTCTCTTTCTCTAAAATCATAACTTTTACTCATTGTTTTTGTTATATGATATTTGTTTATATTTTGAGAAACTCTAGTATTTTGATACAAAGAAACAGATTAGATGAATATTAGGAATGTTATAAGAGTGAATGCAAAGGAAATAAAGACCACATGTGATTTCTGAGTCTACTTGATAGCTGTTTATGAGCAATGACTATGCTGCCCAATCAAGAGGTATTTGAGCAAGATTTCATTTTGAAGCTATGAATCATAATCAAATAAAAACAAAATAATATCAGAGAAAGTATAATTTGGCTTATATTGCTGAAAGGCAAGAATTTAATGTGTGAAAAGGGGAAATTTAATATTCTTTGTGAAATATTTAGCTACTTAGAGCACAAATATAAATTTTATACTATTAATCTTAAGTAACTTTTTTATAACAATGAGTGGTCAAATTGTGTAAGAGAGGTGAAATAGTCCACTCAATATGATAATATTCTGTGTATTATTTTTATTCTAATTTTCATATATTTGCATGATCTCCACTCTGTCATCTCTGCTATGTAATTTTGTATCTTATTTCTAGACTTAAAATAATAATGTTATAACGTCATATAATAGCTTACATGATTAAAGTTAGATCATACATGCTTCTTGGACTTTATCATAAGACTAAGTTGTATATGATGGCTGCATTTGTGTAAAGCCAAAAGACTGGGGGAGAACACTGACAAAAGAACTAAGAAAATATTCAAAATGATAGTGGATAGAAAAATACAAAGAAATAGTTTATCTGGATAATTGAACAAATCTGTGAATGTTACATTAAAAACAATCTGAATTATTGCTAGTGATGTTACATTAATGAATTAATTTATTTTTATTATAACTATTAGCTCATATTGATTGTACAAAATGGATTTCATTGTGACATTTCCAAATGTACGTATAATATGCTCTGCTATTATCCACCTCCCTGCTACCTTCTTGTATATAGTCCTACTTCTATTTTCACAGCACCAGTTTTTCCTGCATTATCTATATGAAAGAAAATATACTTGTCTTTCTGAGACTACCTTCTTTCACATAAAATGGTTGTCTCCAGGTCTATTTTTCTGCACATGGCATGTTCTAATGTTTCTTTATGGTGTGTGTGTGTATATGTGCATGTGTGTATCACATTTTCCTCCTCCACTTATTGTTTGATGGACATTTAGGCTGATTCCATAACCTGGTATAGTGCCTTTATAAACATGGGTATGTAGTTACTGCTATTTTACACTGACTTTGATTACTTCAGGTATATCTTAGTGACTTTTTTTGTTGCTGGGATGAAATACCCAACACCCATAACTGAATAAAGTAGAGGTTTATTTTGACTCACAGTTTGTAGAGGTTTTGGCCGATAGTCACTGGCTCCAACGTAGGGTGGCATGACAGAGAGACATGGCCATGGGGCACGCATGGCAGAGAAAAACTAGCTCATGGTATGGTGGTATAAAGGAAGAAGGGAGGGTAATGTACTCTTGAAGGCCACACCCCTAGTACCAAGCCTCCATTCCCAACATCACATTTAGGCATGAACTCATCAGTGCACTGGTCCACTATGAGTATCACACCTCTGTGACCCAATCCCCTTCCCAAAGCCCACTATGAGCACATGAGATCTTGAGGAGATCTAGATTAAAGCCATAACATTCCACATCAAAGAATTCATGCACATCCCTTTTGTCAAAGTGCACTGACAAATTCATAATAGTTTCAGCATTCTGGAAAGTTCAAGTTCAAAGTCTCCACTGAGACACAAAGCGAAGTTTTAGCTGTGAAATCCTATGAAAAAAAGTTAAACACTGCTGACATACAAAGGCACAGGGTAACATTTCCTTTCTAAAAGGTAGAAATATGGTGATAAAAAAGAATGGGGCAAAAGCAAGATAAAAAACACAGGATCCTATAGTGATGTGTCCCGCACCTGGGACAAATTCTGGTGCACTGTAAACTCCAAAGTGTTTGGATGGCCCTTCACCTGTGGCAATAATCATGGTTACAGTCCTCATGAATTTTCTCTTAGGCTGACTTTGCTCACCCCCATGGCTTTCCTCATACATTTCACATTCCTTGCTTTTCCAACATCCTGGAATCTCCAATGCACTTTCAGTTTTACTCTTGAAGATTCACAAACTGCTCTGTCAGGAGCAAACTGTCTGGCCTCCCAAACCTTCTTCTGAAATCTGGGTAGAATCCTCCCTGACCACACAACTCTAGCATTCTGCATGCACATAAAACCAGCACCATGTGGATGATACCAAGATCTGCCACCAGTTTGAGCAGTAGCTGAGCTCTTTTGCATCTTGCTGGCAGTTGCAGAGGGCTCTGAGTGCCTAGATGGCTGAGCTCAGTGAACTGAATCCTGGAAAATCAATTCCCATCCCCTAGGCTACCACTCTTCTGAAGCACAGTGTCCTGTGGCTCTCTTCTCAGACAAGTCTTTCACTCTTCCACTCTTGAGTCTGGGAAGTGTGGGGTTTTTTTTATTCCTCCCATGTCCTCAAATCATCCTTCTTATTGTCCAGGTTTATATTTCCTTTTATTGCTAATCTTTTTAACAACTCTTTGCAGGCCTCAGCTTTATCCGAGCTCCCTTTTTGGCCAAACTCAAAACTTTAAAAATTATTTTTGGCCAAATTCTAAACTTTTTAAATTATTTGACTATTTGCTCTTGATTCTCAAGGTAGAACTAGCTAAAATCTCCCAACAGTACATGTGGCACAGCTACAACATTAGACTGCCTTGCAATTTCCTGTCAGATTAATTAATCTGCTACCATTAATCTCAGTCTTTTGCAGTTTCAGGATGAGCAAAATGTAGGTAAGTTTACTGCCAGAGCATATCACACATGATCAGATCAGCGGGTGCCAGTGGAATCTTATTCCCAACTGAAATCTGGGCCTGTTTTTTCCCACCTGCATTTGAATCTGCATTCCAGTCTTTTCAGCTCTGACCAGAACTCCCTTCAAGCTTAGCTTATGGCATTCTAGAGCTACTTCTTCAGCCAGCATCTCCAAACCTTTTCAAACTCCTCCCATGAACCTGTTCCAATATCTTCTGAACCACATTGTCAGGTAGTCACAGCAACAACCCCACTTCTCTAGTACCAACATTTGTTACTCTTTTCAGCACTGGGACAAAATACCTGGCAACCACAATTTAAGGAAAGAGAAATTTATTTTGGCTCACAGTTCACAGAGGATTCAGTCAATAGTAGGCTGGCTCTAAGATAAAGAGGCATAGTCATGGGGTATGATTGAGGAGAAGCAGCTCATGCCATGAAATCAAGATGTGGGGAGTAATCAGGGGAGGGGAGGAAAGGAGATGCACCCTTCTGGGCCACACCCCTAGTGAACCACCACCTCAGACCAGGCTGTACTTTCTCACATCACATTTGTAACTCTAATCTCATGAGTGGACTAATCCACTCATGAGTGCCACACTTCTACCACGTTGGTCCCTCCCTGAAGCCTATGAGTGCATGAAGCTTCAGAGTTTCACCCAGACATGAAACAGGGCAAGGTGTGTACCCAGGAGTAGTATTGCTGGACCATATGGTGGCACTATTTTTAGTGTTTTGAGGAGCCTCCATATTGTTTTTCATATAGTACTGTGGCTACACTAATTTGTATTCTGTGGTTTTTTCCCCCTACATCCTTGCCAACATTTGTTATTTTTTATTTTCTTGATAATAGCCATTCTGACTATGGTGAGATGGAATCTCAATGTAGTTTTGATTTGCATTTCCATGAAGGTTAAAAATACTAAGCATTTTTCGTATATTTATTGGCCATTTGTATGTTGAGAATTGTCTGTTCAGCTTATTTGCCATTATTGATTGGATTGTTTACTCTTGTATTGTTAAATTCTTCGAGTTCTTCATATATTCTGGACATAAATTCTCTGTCTGAGCAATAGCTGGCAAAGATTTTCTTCATTGTTGCAGCTGTCTTTTCACTCTTTTGGTTGTTTCCTTTGCTATGCAGAAGCATTTTCATTTGATATAACCACTTTTGTCAAGTCTGAGCTATTACTTCCTGAATTATTGGAGTTTATTCAAGAAATCATTGCTTGTAATAATAGCTCAGAGTGTCTAGTAGTTGCAGAGTTTCAGGTCTTATAATGAAGCTTTGAGTTTTTATACAGAATCAGAGAAAATGATTTAATTTTAATCTTACACAGGGGAATACATAACTTTTTCTGTACCATTGGTAAATAGGCTGTTTAGTGTGTGTTTTGAGTCTCTTTTCAAGAATCAGATGGATATAGATGCATGGACTTATTCTTGGGTACTCTCTCACATTTCATTTGCCTATCAGTCTATTTTTATGCTAATAATGTGCTGTTTTGTTGCAATGACTTCATAGCACATGTTGACACCATGTGTGGTGATGCCTCTAGGTTTTTTTTTTTTTTTGCTCAGAATTTGACAGTTTAAGCATTTTGTACTTCCTTAGAAATTTTAGGATGGTTTTCTCTACTTCTATGCACAATGTCATTGGTATTTTGATGAGGAATACATAGAATCTGTAAATGATATTAACAGGTATGGATATTTTCGTTACTTACCAGTCAAATTATTTATGTACAGGATGACTAAAAACTACATACTTTCTTTAATATTTTTTGTCTTTTTGAGACAGGGTCTTCCCATACAGTTTCAGCTAGCTTGAGCTGACTTTGCAGCCTAGGTTGATCTTGAACTCTCAATGATCCTCCTGCTTCAGCCTCCCTAGCACTGGGATTACAGGCATGCACCACCACATCTGGCATATTTTCATCAATTTCTTTAATATAATATAACATGAAATAGAAATGGCAATTTTACCAAATTTATTCAATATAAGAATTGACTGGTTGAAGTGACACTCTGGATAGTTAGTATGTAAACTAATGTGTTGCCTGAGTGATGCTCTAGGTAAGCTGTTAAGCAGTTAACAATATTAACTTTCCCAATCCATGAATATGAGGAGTCTTTCCACCTTCCAGAATCTTTTCACTGGTCTTTCTTTAGTGTTTTATAATTTTTGTTATAAAAGTTTTTAAACTCCTTCGGTATGTTTATTCTTAAGTATTTCAATTATTTATTTGAATTTACTGTGATTTTTTTCTGAGTACATTATTAGTGTCTAGAAAAGCAACTGGATTTGTGTATTGATTTTTGTAGCCTTCCACATTGCTGAATTTATCAATTGTAAGACACTTTTGGTGGACTTTTTAGTATTTTCTAAGTATAAAATCATATTATCCTC
This sequence comes from Dinomys branickii, assembly GCA_004027595.1. NCBI lineage: Eukaryota > Metazoa > Chordata > Mammalia > Rodentia > Dinomyidae > Dinomys > Dinomys branickii. Next base: position 58,747 of record PVLD010007483.1, on the reverse strand, counting down.
AATGTGTAAGTTTTTAGTTCTCCTTTTCTGTCTGTATATTTTCATGACTGATTTGTCTGACTAAAGAGTCCAGTAATGAATAAGAGTGGTGATAATGGACACCATTATCTTGATCTTACAAAAATGTTTTCAGTTTTTCTCCATCCTCTATGATATTAACTTATACTTTTGTCATAAATAGCCTTTCTTATGCTGGATATGATCTTTCTATATCTAGTTTATTCAGAGCTTTTTATCATGAATGATGTTGAATTTTTCAAAGGATTTTCTGCATCAGTTGAAATGATCCTTATTTTATCATTGATTATATTTATGTGGCGTGTTATATTTATTGATGTGCATGTTGATCTGACCACTGACCTTGAATCATTGGAATGAAACCCACTTGGGGATGACATATAATCTCTTTGATATGATGTTAAGTTTAGTTTGCCAATACTTTATCGAGTATTTTTGTGTTTATCATAAAAAATACTGCTCTAGAGCTTTTGTTTTGTTCTGTTTTGTTTTCTTTTTCTTTTTGTCCTTTTGAGACAGGGTCTCACTATGCAGTTCAGGCTCTCACTGTGCAGTTCAGGCTGGCCTTGAGCTCACTTTGTAGCCCAGGCTGGTATTGAACTCACAACAATCCTCCTGCCTCAGCCTCCCGAGTGCTGGGATTACAGACACGTACCATCATGCCCAGCCTGTTGTAGTTTTGTTTTATTTTGATTGTGGCTATTGTGTCCTTATCAGGTTTCCGTAGCAGAATAATACTGGCTTCACTGAGTGAGATCAGAAGATTCATTCACTTTATATTTTATAGAATAGATTTTTTATTTCAAAGAGAATTAAAAATTATACAGAATTTAAAAACAAGATGATAGTAAATCAACAGTGGTTGTTATACTGCATATTGTTGTCTTCAAAGTAGTTGTACATCTTACCAGATTTAGGTGTGTAAAATTGATCAAAAAGTTAAGCATTAACTCTTCTTTTCAATAAACCAATAGAAATTAGTAGTACAATTATCCTAGCTATTGTGTTTGCGTGTGTGTGTGTATTTTTTCTCTTCCTTCTTTCATTCTTTCTCATTTCCCTCATCCTGTTGTTCTTTCCTTTTGAGCAGTTTCCTCCCTTTCACAATATCTATTGTACGTTTTGAATTTTATTTACTCTTTCAGTTTCTCACACTATGGAGACAATATGATGTTTACACATCCAGCTCTGATTTATCTCCCTTGAGTATGTTCTCTAGTTGCGTCCACATACCTATAAAAGCCTCAAGTTTATTTTTCTTTATAGCTGAGTAATATACTCCAATGTACAAAAATACCACATCTTTTTATCCATTCCTCAGTTAATGGGCATTTGGATTGTTTCCAAGATTTAGCGATTACAAGTTGCACTGCTATAAACATGGGTGCACGTATATTGCTGTGATATGTTTTCAATTCTGGAAAAATACCCAGGGGAAGCCTCTAATTCTACCTTTTGAGGAATCTCCACACTGATTTCCGCAGTGGTTGCACCAGTCTACACTCCTACCAGCAGTGGAAAAGGGTTCCTTTTCCCACAGCCTCACCAGCATTTGTTATTGGTTGATTTCCTGATGCAATCTCAGTGTTGTTTTAATTTGCATTTCTTTAATGACCAATGATGTTGAACATTTTTGTGTATGTTTACTTTCCATATATGTTTCTTCATGTGAGAAGTGTGTATTAATCTAAGATGCCCATATTTGGCTTAGGTCTTTGAATTTGGGGGCCCTGGTTTTTTAAAATTCTTTATATAGTCTAGATAGAAGTCCTTTGTCTGAGGGGCAGTTGGCTAAAATTTTTTCCCAATTGATAGGTTTTCTTTCTATTCTGTTGGTGATTTCTTTTGATGTACAAAAACTTTTCAATAAGATGAGATCTCAGTTGTTGATTCTTTGAAGTATTTCCCATGCAGTTTGGTTTTTGTTCATGAACTCTCTGCCCACTCCTATATCTTCAAAATTTCTACCCACTTTCTCTTCCAGTATATTTAGTGTTTCTGTTTTAATATTTAGATCTTTGATTCATTTTGACTTTAATTTCATGCATGGTGATAGACATGGGTCTAGTTTTATTCTTTGGCATGTGGAGAGCCAGTTTTTCTAGGACCATTTGTTAAAGAGGCTCTCCTTCTTCCAGGAACATGTTTGTCCCCTTTGTTAAAGATAAGGAACTTGAGTATGTTTGTAGTCCTGTCAGAATCTTGTAAACACTCTATTGATGATCAGGTCTATTTTATTTATTTATTTGCCAGTATCATACTGATTTTATCACAGTAGCTTTGTAGTATAATTTCAAGTCAGAGATTGTGATGCGTCCTGCCTTGCCTTTGTTGCCCAGGATTGATTTTGCTATACTAGGTCTTTTCTGGTTCCAGATGAATTTTAGGAATGTTTTCTCTAGTTCTGTGAGGTATGCTAATGGTGTTTTGATCAGGATCACATTAAATCTGTATAACAGTTTTGGGAGTATGGTCATTTTCACAGTGTTGGCTTTTCCTATTCATGAGAAAGAAATATCTTTCCATTTTCCAAAATCCTCTTTGATTTCTTTTTTTCAAAGCACCATAATTTTCACTGTATAGATCTTTTACTTCCTTTGCTATATTGATTCCTAAGTATTTCATTTTTGTGGAGATCCCATTGTGAATGGTGTGGTTTCCCTAATCTCTCTGTCAGATAGTGTGTGCTCTGTGTACAGGAATGCTGTTGATTTTTCTTTTTCTTTTTTTTTTTTTTTTGTCTTTTTGAGACAGGAGTTCACTGTGCAGTTCAGATTGGTATTCAACACACTTTGGAGCCCAGGCTGCTCTCAAACTTACAACAATCCTCTTGCCTCAGTCATCTGAGTGCTTGGATTACAGGTATGTACCATCACTGCTATTGATTTTTGAGTGTTGACTTTGTATCCAGCTACACTACTGAATATGGTTAGCAAACCTAGGGGTTTTTTGGTTGCATTTTGGGGGTCTTCTGTGTAGAGCATCATGTCATCTGTCAATTGCTTCTTCCTTTCCTATCCTTTTTCCTTTTATTTCTCTCATCTAATTGCTCTGGCTAATATTTCCAGAATTATGTTGAATGGGAATGGTGATAGTGGACATCCTTGTCTTGTTCCTGATTTGAAAGTGAAAGCTTTCAGTTTTTGTACATTTGGTATGATATTGGCTGTTGGTTTGTCATAGGTGGTTTTTATTAGATTGAGGTAAAAACTTTTTAATCTGATTTTCTGTAGGGCTTTTAGTATGAATTCATGTTGGACTTTATCAAGAGCTTTTTCTGCATCTATTGAGATGATCACATGAGTTTTGTATTGGCTATGTTGATATGGTGTATTACATTTATTGATTTGCATATATTGAACTATTCTGGCATTCCTGGGTGAATCCCACTTGGTCCTGATGTATAATCTTCTTGATTTCCTGCATTCTGTTTGTTAGTATTTTATTGAGGATTTTTGCATCTATGTTCATTATGCATATTCGTCTGTAGTTCTTTTTGGTTTGGTTTCTCTCTGGTTTGGGTTATAGGGTAATACTTGCTTCCAGAAATGAATTATGGAGAATTGCTCCCCTTTCAATTTCATTTAAGAGTTCAAGAAGTACTGTCATTAAATATTCTCTAAATTTCTTGTAAAATTCAGCCCTAAATCCATCAGAACCAGGGCATTTCTTAATTGGTAACATTTTAAAATTTCATTTTCGTTTTTTAAAACTTTTTAAACATTTATTTTAAAGAGAGTAGTAAAAAAAAGAGAACAATAGCAACGACAAACATCACAGGCATAAGCAAAACAAAGCAAGCCCATTAAAATGATGTAGAGTTTCAAAGCAAAATGATAGGAATTAACAGTGGTTGTTATATTGCATACTGTTATCTTCACGTCTATTGCTCAGACTATCAGACATAAGAATGGAAGATTGCTCAAACCATTAAAGAGAATAAAATAATAATTATTAAAGAAAACATTAGAGATAATACAGAGTTTCACTAGACAGGACTGTAGGAATTCACCAATGGTTGTTCCAGTGTATATTGTTGTCTTCAGATCAATTTCTCAGATTACCAGACAGAAGCATGCAAAATTGTTCAAAATATAAAAAAATTTAAGCATTAACTGTTCCTTTCAATATAGTATCAGACATCAGCAGTACAGTTATTCCAGCTGTTCTTCTATATCTATCATCTGTCTGTCTGTCTATCTATCTATCTTGCCTTCCTTCTTTCTTTTTTCTTATTTCCCTCATCCCAGTGGTTCCTTCCTTTGAGCAATATTGTCTCCTTGGTGTAGGAAACTTAAAAAGTAAGTAAAACTCAGAATATACAATAGATGATAAGAAAGGAAATTAAATTACCTTTTCAATTTAATTGACTGATACTGAGTTAGGAATTTTATATGCTCTTCATTCAGCTTTGGTACTTTATATGTATATAGGAATATTTCTATTTATTCTGTGTTTTCCATCTTGTGAGAGGAAAGGTTTTTGTAGTAGGTATTGATGATTTCTGAATTTCTACAGGATCTATAGTGATTTCAACCTTTTCATTCCTTATTGCATGGATTTGAGACTTTTTTCCTTCCTTTTATTGATAAGGTTGGCTAGGGGTTTATCAATTTTATTTATTCTTTCAAACATCCAACTCTGCAATTAATTAATTCTTTGTATTATTTTCTTAGTTTCCATTGCATTAACTTTTGCCTTGACCTTTATAATTTCCTTCCTTCTTTGGACTTTGCACTTGACTTGCTCTTCTTTTTCTAGGAGCTTGACATGCAGCATTAGATTATTTATTTGGTCTCATTCTGTTTACCTGATGTGAAAATTCACTGCTAAAAATTTCCCTCTGAGGATTGCTTTCATTGCATCCCACAGGTTCCTGTATGTTGCATTTGCATTTTCATTTGATTATAGATATTGCTTAATTTCTTCTTTAATTTCATCTGTGACCTATTGATTGTTCAGAAGAGTGTTATTTAATTTCCATGTATCTGTAGCATTTTTGCAATTTCTTTGATCAATAATTATCAATTTATTTGCACTATGCTTAGATAATATGCATGGGATAATTTCAATTACTTTGCATTTACTTAAGCATGTTTTATGGGCTAGTATATGGTCTATTTTAGAGAACATTTCATGTGCAGCAAAGAATTTGTATTCTGATGTTATTAGGCAGAATAGTCTACAAAAGTCTACTAAGTTCATTTGTTCACAAGTTTGTTTCAGTTCTGTAATTTCTTTGTCCAGTTGATCTTTCTCTTTGTTACAATGGAGTGCTAAACTCTCTCATTATAATTGTGTTATTGCTTAATTGATTTTTTGCGTTTATTAAAAATTTTTATGGTTTGGTGCTCTTGTATTTGTTGCATATATATTTGATTGTTTTCTCTTCCTCTTGCAATTTTCCCCTAAGAAATATATAGTGACCTTCTTTATCTCTTTTGATCAATCTTGGTTTGAAGTTTATCTGCAAAGAAAATCACTATCCAAGCTTTTTTCTGGCCTCCTGTTGCATGGAATATTGTTTTCCACCCTTTGACTTTCAGTCTATGAATTTTCTTTTGAGTTAAATATATTTCTTGTATACAGCATATTGTTGGATTTTGTTTCTTGGTGCACTGTGCCAGTCTGTTTCTTTTGATTGGTGAATTGAGACCATTTACACTGGTAGTTATCACTGATATGTATTCATTTATCTTCATCATGTGATTTTACTGCTTTTGGTTCCCTATTTTTCCCCTCTGTTTAATTGCTTGCCCTGCTTGGTGGTTCTCTTCTATTGTTATTGTTGGAATTGGGATCATTTTTACCTCTTTATGGAATATCTTTCAGTATTCTTTGTAGGGTTAGTTTGGTTGTCATAGATGTCTTCACTTTTTTCTTTATCATGGAAGTATCTTATTTCTCCATTAAGTTTGAAATATAGTTCTGCAGGGTACATCAGTCTGGGTTGAAAGTTGTTTTTTTTTTCAGGACTTGAAATACTTCACTCCAAGCTGTCCTTCATTTGATAGTTTGTATAGAGAAATCTCCATGATTGTGGTGGTCTCTCCTTTATAGTTGGTCTGTTTCTTTTCTCTAACAGCTTTTAACAGCTTCTGTTCTTGTGCTGAATTTCTAGGATCTTGACTATTATATTTCTATGTTTAGATTTATTTTGGTTATGGCTCATTGGGGTTTTAAATGCCTCACTTAACTCTATGTCAGGTTCTTATCCCATACTTGGGAAATTTTTTGCTATTGCTTCTGCAAATGGTCTTTTTATGTCATTTGTGCTGACTGCTGCTGTTTTGTTGACACCTATGAGTCTTACATCGTTTTTCTTTGTATCACCTTGCAAGTGTTGAATTGTTATTTCATTGTTCTTGTTATTTTTAAGAGATCCTTCCTTTAATGATCCCTAGGTGAAATGATGTCTTCAAGGTCTGAATAACTATCTGCAGTTTTGCCAGCTTTCAATAGAATTTTTAATTTCCTGGGTATCTCTCTGAATCTGCTTCATGCGTTGCAATTCTTTCCTATATTGTTCATTCAAGGTTTCCATCATTTCTTGTGCTCCTCTATTTTTTAATCTATGCCTTCTTGATATGCTGAGTAATTCTTTCATTATAGTTGTTATTTCTTTTTTTACCTGAGAGATTATTTCTGATCTGATTCCCTCTCTAGCCTTTGGATTCTTTTTCTTTACCTCAGTTTCTATCATTTCAGAAATTTCAGGTGTGTAAGTTCCAATTTCTTCTATGTTGATGTTTCCTAGACTTGTTCTGGGTTGCATGGAGGTATGATTGTGCATTTTGCTCCTTCTTTTCAACATTTCCTATTTCAAAAATTTTTTATTTTGTTTTCCTTTTTTTTTTTTTTTTTGGCAGTACTGGGGATAGAACTCAGGACCCTGCGCTTGCTAGGCAGGCGCTTATTCCACTGAGCTATATCCCCAGCCCTATTTTGTTTTCCTTGATGATCCTTGTGAGTTTTTGTAGTAGGTAGCTGTATCACTAATGTCAAGGCCTCTCCATGAATAGGATGCCTTCTGTGTATAGGAGATCCTTCGTTTGTGTCTGTCCCAAGATCCTACTTTCTCAGTTAATTGAAAGTGAGATGTTCATGTCTGTTCAACTCTGTCCTCAGTAGGGCCATGGTGAGATTATACCCCAGAGCTTCTCAATATTGTTACACAGGAAAGAACAACTGATTACAACAGATATGACATGGTAGCCACTGTACTACAATTATTAATATGCACAATTTAGAAACTGACCAACTGTGGTGATTACTGGTTTTTTACTTTAGACCACAGAAGCAAAGTCTATAGTTATATTAAAGAATCAATCATAAATGAGGAGTTTGAATGCAAAGTGTTTCCACTTTTTAGAGTGGACTTATTCTAGGTTTCTCGGACAAGACAGTTGCCATGTCCAGAGCTTTTTCTGTGCTGGCTGCCTGACTTGCAGTGTAGGAGTATGGGCCAGGCACTAGGGTTTCTCCAGACTAAGGCTCCCTGTACCCCAGAGTGTCAGTGATTCAGCTTTCTCCCCTCCCATGTGACTCACTGAAGTTCCTGAGGCTCGTTATTACTCCTGCAATGGCGGGAGATTGGGGCAGATTTTTTTCCTGAGCAGCTCACTCGAGCTCCCAAGGCTCACTGAGGCTCCAGTTGGCTCCTGTGATGATGGAGAGAGGAGGATAGAGTTTCTCTGTTCCCAAGCAGCTCAGTGCAGCTCATTGAAGCTACAGAGCTGCTGAGGCTCACTGTCATTCCTGCAGCAGTGGGCACATGAGTGGCAGAGTCTCTCCCCTCCTGAGATGCTCACTGAAGCTCCCAAGTCTCACCAAGGTTCACCTAGAATAGCTTTTAAATATCCTTTTCATTCAATTTTGTCAGGTCATGTGTGTTTAGATATTTGTCCATTTATTCCAGATTTTTCCCATGTATTGGCATAGAGTTTTTCAGGAGTATTCCCAAATGTGCTTCTGGATTTCACTGGTTTGTTGTAACATCTCCTCTATCCCTTCTAATCTTATTTGGGCTTTCTACATCTTTCCTCTGATTCTTTGGCCAACAATTTGTCAATTTTGTTTATCTTTTCAAAGAACCACCTCATTGTTTAATGGACCCTTTTCCTTGTTTGTGTAATCTCTATCTTATTTATTTCTACTATCTCTTTATTATTTCTTTCATTATGCTGATTTAGTATTGGGTTTGTTTCCATTTTTCTAAGGCCTTAAGATATATCATTAGTTTAGTTATTTTAGATCTTTCTTTTTAAAATGTAGACACTTGTAGGTGTGAACTTTTCTCATATAACTGGTTTTGCTTGGTCCCACAATCCTGGGAAGCTGTGTTTCCATTTTCATTTGATTTTAGAAATATTTAAATTTCATTCTTGATTTCTTCAATGATACACTGTTTGGTCAAAAGTGTGTTGTGCAATCTTTATGTGTTTGCATAATATGGAATTTTTCTTGCTGCTAACTTCTAGTCTTGTTCCATTATGACATGAGAAGACCACAGAAATTAGACACATGCAATTATTTTTATTTTTTCTTTTCTTATATTTGTTAAGACTTGCTTTATCATAGGTCTACTGTGATTTAGTTTTGAAAAAATCTCATGTGCTTATGAAGAGAATGCACATTCTGTAGCTGTGGAGTTGAATATTCTACATTGTTTTAGTCCATTTGATCTTTGTCAGGATGATCTATGTCTTGATGAGAGTTGGGTCTTGAAATAACACACTAAAATGTGTTGATACCTGTACTATAGAGTTTGTCTTATGGTATTGTGCACTCTAACATTTGGTGCATGTATCTTTATAATTGTTCTATGATTTGATTGCTTTCTTTATCAACATGTAACACTCTTGTTTATTCTGGAAAATTTTGATTTGAAGTATATTTTGTTGGATATGAATACAGCTATTCCTGCTTGCTTTTGGATTTCATTTTATTGGAAACTTCTCCATTCTTTCACTTTCAGTCAGTGTACATCTTAGTCAAGTGAGTTTTTTGTAGACAACTAATCTTTGTTGCTTTTTTCCCTAATCTAATTAGTTAACCTTTAATAATTAGTCTGTTTCTTTTAATTGGATAATTCAGCCCATTTACCTTCATGGCTATTAATGAAAGACATGTGTTACTTTCTGCAATTATGCTGTTTTCTTTCAGTTATTTTTAATAATCTATGCTGGTTTGTTCCTCATTTATTGTAGGGGTTGATGATTTACTGAAATAGTGATTTTTCATTCTATCCTACTTCTCACTTGTCTGCCTGCTTTTCTAGTGAGATTTATTCTTTTCTGTGCTCTGTGGTTGTGTTAATCTTGCTTCCTTATCTAGGTGTAGGGTTACTTTAAATATGTGCTGTAATACAGGTTTAATAGTCAGACTTTATTTTATGCTTGGGGAGTCTTTTCTTCTGACCCTGAAGGATAACTTTACGGGCTATAGTAATAAAAGTTGGCCGTTAATTTTCTTTTAAGTTTTAAAATACAACATTTCTAGGTCTGTAGAGTTTCTGGTAAGAAGTCTGCAGTTATTTGAATGCTTTTGTCATTTCAAGTAACTTGTCACTTCCTTGAATATTTTAATATTATCATTGTTGTTCTGTACATTGAACAATTAACTATAATCAGTTAACTATAGTATAATTTGGGTGTATTTGTTTCCACTCATGTTTATCTGGGGTTCTAAATGCTTCTTGCACTTGGTGGTCTATATCATCCCCAAGGTTTGGGAAACTTTCTGCTACTATTTCCGTTAATTGAGTCTCTGTGCAATCATCCTGTATCTTGACTCCGTCATCTACATCTGTGATTTGTAAGTTAGACCTTTGAATATTGACTCACAGTTCTTGTTTATTTGGTTTATAGTTTGCTTATTGTGTTTCTTTGTTATTGTCAAAGCATGATAGTTCTTCTCTTTGTCCTCAATCTTTTTCTTCCACTTATTCTAGTCTACTACTGGTTAGGCTTTCAATTGGATTTTTAGATTGGAGTTACTCACCTGTTCATTTCACCTCTTTTCTGAATTTTTTCATATTTGCATTATCTTCCTTAATTTGTTCAGCTATTTATTTATACCTTCTTTGAATTTTCTGTCATTTTATTGTCTCGGTACAGTCCCAAAGCAGAGCTGACATAGGTTGCTGGAGCACAGCCAGGTCTCAAGCGCCTTCTGCAACGCCTGTTCACAGAGCGAGCCAAGCTGTGTGGTCACAGCTACCTGTGCTAAGGAGGGTGAGTAGCACCAAGTTCTGTGCTTCCCCAATCTTGTCTTTGATTTTTCTATACTTAGCTCCCACATGTGATCATACACAGCTGTTTGTTCCCTGCCTAGAGATCCCACAACTGGTTTCCCAAGTTGAAGGTCCAAATGAAAAGCAATCTCTATCCTCTGTGTGTCACAGATCAGCTTTATACTGCATAGAGTTCTTAGAGGTATTGTTCTGGAATCTCTCTTTACAGCCAAACTTGCTGTGGAGGCCAGCACCCAGAAGATGAGTGTTGGACATTTGCTGCCAATTCCTAAAGCAGCAAGCTCAGTAATTCTTCTGGGAAGGGCTGGGTTAAATGAGACTTCCAATCCTAGGTTTGTGTGGAATCTCCAAACTGATTTCCACAGCAGCGTCGTAGGGTTTCACCAATCTACACTCCTACCAGCAGTGGGGTAGGGTTCCTTTCTCCCCACAACCTCTCCACCATTTGTTATTTGTTGATATCTTGATGACAGCCATTCTTTCTGGGGTGAGATGGAATCTCAGTGTTGTCTTAATTTGCGTTTCGTGAAAGACTAATGAAGTTGAACATTTTTTCATGTATTTATTCACCATTAGTATTTCTTCATTTGACAAGTGTGTATTCATTTCAGACATTCATTTTTGGATTGGGTCTTTGAATTTGGCAGGCCTGATATTTTTAATTCTTTATATGTCTTAGATAGAAGGCCTTTATCTGAGGGGCAGTTGGCTAAATTTTTTTCCCAGTTTGTGGGTTTTCTTTTTACTCTATTGGTGATTTCTTTAGATGTTTAAAATCTTTTCAGTAAGATGAGATCCTAGTTGTTGATTCTTTGAAGTATTTCCCATTCAGTTTGCTCTTCCTTCATGAACTCTCTGCCTACCTTTATGTCTTCAAGATTTTTACTAGCTTTCTTTTCCAGTAGATTTAGTGTTTCTGTTTTAATATTTAGATCTTTGATCTGTTTTGACTTTAATGCATGGTGAAAGACATGGGTCGAGTTTTAGTCTTTGGCATGTGGAGAGCCAGTTTTTTTAGCACCATTTATTAAAGAGGCTTCTAGTGAACATGTTTGGCCCCTTTGTCAAAGATAAGGTGTCTGAGTGTGTTTGTAGTTGTGTCTATATCTTCTAATTTGTTCCATTGATCTTCAGGTCTGTTTTTGTGCCAGTACCATGCTGATTTTATCACAGTAGCTTTGTAATATAATTTCAAGTCAGGAACTGTGATGCCTCCTGCCTTTCCTTTGTTTCCTAAGATTGCTTTGGCTATTCTAGGCCTATTGTGGTTCCAGATGAACTTTAAGAATGTTTTCTCTAGATCTGTGAGGTAAACTAATGGTATTTTAATGGTGATTGCATTGAATCTATACAACAATTTTGTGAGTGTGGCCATTTTTTCACAATGTTTGTTCTTCCTATCCATGAGCAAGGCATATCTTTCCATTTTCTGATATCCTTTTCAATTTCTTTTTTCATAGCACTATAATTTTCACTATAGATCTTTTACTTCTTTTGTTAGATTGATTTTGAAGTATTTCATCTTTTTAGATGCTATTGTGAAAGGTGTGGTTTCTATAATTTCTCTCTTAGTCTGCTGCTTTTGTACAGGAATGCTATTGATTTTGGGGTGTTAACTTTGTATTTAGTATGATGTTAACTGTTGGTTTATCATAGATGGCTTTGATCAGCTTGAGGTAAAGGCCATCTATTCCTATTTTCTATAGGGTTTTATCATGAATGAGTGTTGGACTTTATTGAAAGCTTTTTCTGCATCAATGGGGACGATCATGTGATTTTTGTCTTTGACTCTATTGACATAGTGTATTACATTAATTGATTTGCATATATTGAACCATCCCTGCAATCCTGGGATGAATCCTCTTGGCCATGGTGTATTATCTTCTTACTGATTTGTTGCATTCTGTTTTCTAGTATTTTATTGAGAATTTTTCATCTATATTCATTAGGGAGATTGGCCTGTAGTTCTCTTTTTTGGTTGTGTCTTTCTCTGGTTTTGGTACCATGATAATACTTGCCTCCAGGAATAAGTTGGGGAGAATTTCTTCCCTTTCATTTTAATTGAAGAGTTTGAGAAGAATTGGTGTTAAATCTTCTCTACATTTCTTGTAGAATTCAGCTGTGAATCCATCAGGACATGGGCTTATCTTCATTAGCAAGTTTTTTATTTCATTTTCAGTTTCACTGGCTGATGTTGAGTTTTTCAGGATTTTTATATCTTCTTCATTCAGCTTTGGTAATTCATATGTATTTAAAAATCTGTCCATTTCCTCTGTGTTTTCCATCTGATGAGAATAAAGATTTTCAAAGTAGGTATTGATGATCTTCTGAGTTTCTTCAGGATCTGTAGTGATTTCACCCCTTTCATTTCTTATTGAGTGTATTTCAGTTTTTTCTTTCCTTTTTTGGTAAGGTTGGATAGGACTTATCTATTTTATTTATTCTTTCAAAGAACCAACTGTTTGATTAATTAGTTCTTTGTATTGTTTTTGAGTCTCCATTGTATTAATTTCTGCCCTGAGCTTTATAATTTCCTGTCTTCTTTGGCCTTTGGGTTTGATTTGTTCTTCTTTTTCTAGGTGCTTGAAGTGCAGCGTCATATTGTTTACTTGTGCTTGTTCTGTTTTCCTGCTATAATCTTCCTTCTGATGACTGCTTTCATTGCATCCCACAGGTTCTTGTAGTTTGTATGTAGGTTTTCATTTTGATTGTCAATAGTGTTCACTTTCTACTTTGATTTCATCTGTGACCCATTGGTGGTTCAAGAAGATGTTATTTAATATTCAACTGCTTATGGAGTTTTTGTTTTTTAATTTCTAATTTCATTGCACTATGATCTGATAGTATACATGAGATAATTTCAATTCCTTTGCATTCACTTAAACATATTCTATTTACCAGCATATGGTCTATTTTAAAGAATGTTCTATGTACAGCTAAGAAGAATGTGTATTCTGATGCTTTTGGATGGAACACTCTGTAAAGGTCTACTTAGTCTATCTGTACACAAGTTTGGTTAAGTTCTGTTATTTCTTTCCCTGTTTTTTTTCTAATTGATCTGTCTCTTTGTGACAATGGTGTGTTAGTGTCCCCTGTGATGAATGTGTTGGTGCTTATTTCATTTTTCATGTCTGTTAAAATTGGTCTTACATAGTTGGGTGCTCCTATATTTGGTGCATAGATGTTTATGATTGTTATCTCTTCCTCTTGAAGCTTTACCCTCACAAGTATGTAATGACATTCTTTATCTCTTTTGATTGTTCTTGGTTTGAGGTTCACATTGTCTGCAAACAGAATAGCTACACCTCAATTTTTCTGGATTCCTGTTGTGTAGAGTGTTGAGGAAAACTATGTTTAAGTCATGATTATCCAAATGCTTGCTTTTCTTACTGCTAAAAAGAAGTCCAAATCTGTTTTGCAGATTTAATGTAAGTACATTTCAAATTTTTATTTTCCCTAGAATATTATCATATGGGAAAAATGATAGCAAGTTTATCCCAATGATTGGTAGTTTTAACATGCTGCTCCTTTTCAAATGTACAAACTTCAAAACAGCACATATTCATTTTGCTGGACTCAGCCAATTAACCACCCTTGGTTATTTTTATGAGTCTAGCGCCACAAGCACTTCTGCATAGGAAATATCTTTCTTTGGTATGACAACCTTGAGGGTATCAGCATCCATTTTCTGGGACACAAGTGTCAGTGGAGTTGGTAGTGTTGGTAGCACAGGTTCTAGAGAACTGTGCGCAGTCTGGTGGTCTTGTAGGCCTCACTGCACCCAGGACCATGGTGCGTCTGGGTTGTAACTTTACCTCCGTGGTTTCCCTCTGTCATGAGCCAAGTTGTCCAGCACTCTCAGAAAATCTTCCATTTACCATTAAGGTTGCATTAGCTTCTTTTTCTTTTTAGTGAATCTGAATCACTCTTTTGTTTGCAGATAAGAGAGAGCTTTGACTGGTATAAGTCACTTGCATTTAATTATATGGGATTATAATACATCATCAGCATTCAATAAATATTTGTTGAGTGAACTGAATATGTGGATAAGTGTTCTGGTTCTCAAAGACAAATTGACTGTATCTTGACACTGGCATCAGTGCTAATAAATGAAATGTCTCAAAGAAATGTATGAGTCGTCCTTGAAATAACTTTACCATTCACAGGCAGTTTCGTGTTTTCACAATGAGAATGGCATGGAAAGCTGTAGTAATTCTTGTGTGAGGATAATCACTTTGAAATTTTTCTAATCTACACTTCCAAGACAAGTATATAAAAGAAAGTTAGAGGAGGATTCTGTTACTTTTCATGGCATAACATCTCAGTTCAAATAATGCACTTTCATAAGCAATTTAATAGTTTTATTTTAGAAAAATGCCGAACCCACTATATTTAATGTCTACTTGATCAAAGGCATACACAGTGTAGATGCAATAACCTTGTTATCAGCAATGAAATGGATATAATAGAGACTTTATCATTTATTTGTCCTTTCCTGTTTTACACTGTCAATGGAAACTTGTCACTAAATTACTATCTTGTGTTGTCTATCAGCTGTTAGATCATCAGCTTTGAATAGAATTTTCCCTAATCTCTCTTTAACTACTTGTTACTGTCTTTAACTACTTGTTATTACTTAAAATAATGGCAAACAACGGCAGTTTTTCCATTGTTCTGGGTACTTGTAGCTGTTCTTATTGATGGAAAGAACCTTGTTTTTGGAGTTTTTTTGCACTGTCTTCTCAGAGGGCAAGTGAAATGATTCTGTTAGAGATGCTAATATTCTCCTACAGAACATATTTGCTCATTATTGGTGAATCTCTTTCATTTTTATGAAATATCTTTTCATTGTGCCATCGCGTAATCAATCTGAAAACCTGCCAAGACAGACAATGCCATCAAACAACTTACAATAAATTTGGGAAGCTAGTAACTGATGGCGCAACAGTTAAAATATGTCAGATTTGTGCTATAGATTAGAACTATGCGTTTTAAGAAGAAAACAATCTAGAGACATTAGAGCATTCTGGGATAAGTCTAATAGCAAGGACATATAGTATAGTATAGTATAGTATAGTATAGTATAGTATGGTATGGTATGGTATGGTATAGTATAGTATAGAATAGTATGGTATAGTAGTATATTATAGGCCATGGAGGTATAGCAGAGTGGAAATGGTGATGAAAGGTGAGGATGCTTGACTTTTCCAAGTTTCAGTGTAATATTTCTCCAACATTTCTTCCACTATCAGGTCAGATAAAAATCGTGAATGGGCTGGTATCACCAAAATAAAATTTAGGACAAAATGTCTTTGGTATTTCAGCTTTCATTTGGCCCCAATTAAATTGTGTCATGGAAATCAGAGGTTTTTAAAATGCTTTTTTCAATTCTGCATAGGATTACTTATTTATAACCTAATCTTATAGATGGTAGAAAGGGAACTGAAAAAAATGTCTGGAGTCCCAGGAGGCAGTGCAGGCCCTCCAGATGCCCTTGATTAGAAGGTACAGGGTGCTATAAAGTCAGATGCCACCTAAGTAGAGCAACAGCTGTGAGCTGGTGTGTGTGGGGGGGTGCTGTGCTGGGTTTTTTCCAGCAACTTCCCACTGGGAAGGTCAACTGATGACAGTGGACGTCTTTTTGTCAGTGTTGTTCAGTTTGGGAGGAGCAGTAAATACAGTTCAAAAGAGTCAGTTTCTGCATGAAGAGTAACAGTCTTTAACCAGGGAATTTTTATGAATTGTAAATAAGTTTTAGATTTTGAGACCTAAACATGTGTATTTTTACTTGCTCTGTGGAGATTGATTTTTGCAATAATATTTTTTATATTCACTGATAGCAAAAGGAAAGTCCTTCCTCCCAAAGCCAAGATACAGGGGCTGGGGATATAGCTCAGTGGAATAAGTGCTTGCCTAGCAAGCGCAGGGTCCTGAGTTTGATCCCCAGTACCGCAAAAAAAAAAAAAAAAAAAAAAAAACTGATGTCCAAGCCAAGATACGGTGAGTTACTCATGTTACAAACACAAACATCCGGATATACAGTACATGTGAAAGCTCATACATTTCAGATGCTCTTCTGAGAAATATATAGCATTTCTTTCCAATCAGCATCAATCTAAATGATAGCAGTTCTTGCTAAAAACAATTTTCAGCTGAGTTTATACGGGCATGAGTGTCTGTTTAGCAAAAACATAAATTGCAAGAATTTATTTTTGCGGCACAAATATGCAGCTGTTCTGCAACTTGAATAGTTATAGATTGAGAATAGAAAGTTGGTTGTGGAAAACAGACAAAAGGGGAAACGGCTTGAAGAACTCCTTCCAGACAATTTATTTTTGCTCCCTCTGGGGGAGGAGACACCTTTCATGGCACCTCTCACACCTCCTTTAAGCTCTGTCTAGATCCCTTCTTATCTGCTGTGGTTTGGTGGATACTTTATTTTAAATTGTAACCCTCCAGTCCTGGCACTCCTCTCCCTTGTCTCTATTTTTCTGTGGCACTTATCAGTATCTGCCACGTTACTTGCTTTGTTTAATTATTGTCTCTTCCAAATGAAGATCGGGGGCTGGGGATATAGCTCAGTGGAATAAGCGCTTGCCTAGCAAGCGCAGGATCCTGAGTTCGATCCCCAGTACCGCAAAAAAAAAAGAAAAAAAAAGAAACCCAAATGAAGATCGGAGGTGCTTGTCTGCTTTGTTCACTTTTCACTCCAAGTATTCTTTAATAATTTTTATTAGTACGTGTTTGCAACACACAGTGGACACACTCATCGTGGGAGCTGGGACAACGCAGACTGTGCGGTAGTCCTTTCTATTTTCCCTCTCCCCAGTTCACCCACCTCACTCCATCCCTTGTTCATCTTCTCTTCTGGAAAACATCTATCTCTTTGTCTTTTATTTTGTTCTTTATTTATACTTTGATTTTTTTTTACATTTTTTTTCCGGTACCAGGGATCGAACTCAGGACCTTGCGCTTGCCAGGCAAGTGCTTATGCCACTGAGCTATACCCCCAGCCCCCTATACTTTGATTTTTGTACACAAGAAAAAACCATGTGCTACTTCATCTTCTGTGTCTGATTTATTTTGCAAGTATTATGGTCTCAGGATTCATTCTTTTTCCTAAAAATGACTCGGGTTTACTCTTCTATGTATCAAAATAGTAGTGCATTGTGTATTATCCATACATCTGTTCATGGACTTTGGATATATAGGCCATTTCCAAGATTTAGCTGTTGTGAGTTATGCTGCTATAAACATGGTTATGCACACATCACTGTAATATGATGTCTTTAACTCTTTGGGGAAGATACTCCTACACTCAGGGGTATAGCTGGGTTAAATAACATTTTTACCCTTAGTTTCTTGATGAATCTCTGTACTGATTTCCATAATGGTTGTATTAGTTTATAATACCAATAATGTGGAAGGGCTCCTTTTCCCTCTTAATTTTTCCAGTATTTCTTGCGTTTTGATTTTGTGATGACAGCCATTCTTTCTGGAGTAACATGAAATCTCAGTGTTGTTCTGATTTGCATTTATCAAATGGTGAGGGCAGTGATGATGGATATTTTTTCATGTTTTTATTGGCCATTTATAATTCTTCTGAGAGGCGCCTATTCATTTCAGTTGCCTGTTTTTGATTAGATCTTTTATTTTTAGCAATCTTTTTTGTACTCTATATATTCTAGATACGTGTCCTCTGTCTGAGAAATAACCAGTAAAAGTTCTCCTGCTCTGTAGGTTGTCTCTTCAGTCTGTTGTTTCCTTTGTGGTTCAACTTTTTTAATTTGATGTAATTCCTTTTGCTGATTCTTGGTATTATTTCTTGTACAACTGAGGTTCTGGTCACAAAGTCTTTGCCTGTGCCTATGTCTTCAAGAGTTCCACATATTTTATCTTCTAGCAGGTTCAGTTTCTGTTGTAATATCTAGGTCTTCGATTCATTTAGATATTATTTTAGTGCATGGTGAGAGGTATGGGTTTAGGTTCATTCTTGTCATGGAGATAATTCGTTTTCCTGGCACCATTGATAAAGAGGCTGTGTTTTCTCCAGTGTGTGCTTTTGGCTCTTCGTCACAGACCAAATGGTTGAATGTGCCAGGGATTGTTTCTGCATCCTCTACACCTTTCCATTCATCTGCTTTACTGTTTTTGTGCCAGGACCATGCTGTTTTCGTCTCTGATGCTTTATAACGTGCTTGAAATTTAGGATTGTCATTCTTCTTGGTTTATTCTCGTTGCCTGAGATTGTTTTTCCTTTTCTGGGTCTCTTCTAGTTCTACATAAATTTTAGGATTTTAAAAAATATTCTGTGAAGAATACTGTTGTTATATTTATTGAAATTCCATTAAATCTCTATATCAGCTTTGATAATATAATTATTTTGAAAATATTTATTTTGCCTATTCTGGAACAGGGGCTATCTTTCCATTTTCTGATGTCTTTTCATTCTCTTTTTCAGGATAGTAGTTTTCATTGTAAAGGTTTTTTTTGGTAAAGTGTGTATACTTTTTAAGCTATTGTAAATGATATTTGTAATTTTTTTCTCAGTTGATTCATTGCTGATTTTTGTGTATTTATTTTATATCTTGCTATTTTAATGAACTTGTTAGTTTTAGCAGCCTTTTGGTGAAATTTTTGGCTCTTCTGTGTGAAGAATTATTTCATCTTTGAATTACAATAGTCACCCCCACTCTCAAAGTGGTTGAATACACAGAAGCTTAAATATATATTGATGAGAGAGAAGGAGGCTACTGATTTTCTCTTCCAGAGGCATATGTTTAAAAATGTGACATCTCTATTATACCTCCACATACTGGAGACAGAGTGTAAACATATAGGCAGGTAGAATTTTTAAGTTTATCTGAAGCCAAAAGAAGTTGACTGTCTTGCTAAGATAACAGTTGTGCTACATCCCTGGAACAACAAAAGGTGACATAATTACAAAGAGGGCAGAAATAACAGGTTATAGTCCAAAAGTATTTAGAATGATCGGTGGAGCAGAATTCCTGTCAATATGATATTTCCCTCCATTTCATTCTACATTCTTTTCTTGTCTTTATGAGATTTAATAAATGTAAAATCTCTTCTCTGTTTAGATTTTTGTTTCACTCTTTTGAGTTCTGATTCCTTTGCTTCTCCAATCCATGTGAAACACAACCTGCCACTGATATTTTATAGACCCATCACCCAAAAGGAGATCTTTTATAAATTATAGTTGTAATTACAAAATTCCTAGGAAGGAATCTGACACAAATTGGCTATTTGTGGGGGAGTTGGCTTTATCCAAGAGGCACTCACATTTATTAGGAAAATCAAATAATTTATTATTAAGGTTGCATGCATTTTAAAACATTGTTTACTGACCTATAAATTGGTTATTTTAATGGTACTCAAATAAAAATAGTGTTCTTAGAAATTTTCTGGAAAGAAGATTTTGTTTCTAAATGAAGTATCTGCATACAATAAAGCAAAAAGAAAATAAATTCTATGTTCGCTTTTAAGCCTTTAAAATGACCGTGCAGCTTTAAAAATCATTAGTAGTGGACCCTTAATAAGTATTTGTTAGACAACTTGAGAATTTCAATGAGTTTGATGGTTTTCCCCTCAGAGCTGATGCAGGAGAAATTCCTCAAATGTTATCAAATATGGAACTTCTTTATAAGTAGGCATCTGGCACTTACCAAGAGCTGTTATGTCAACCTCAAGAATTTACCAAAATTTCAGAAGTCCTTGGAGGAGAGGTGATACCTCTTCAAAATATTCCCAATAACCAACTGAGGTAAGCCTTCATGATGCAATAGCTAAATATATTTCTCCTGCCTCTAATGTTCCCCTTCAAACACTTACCTTCCTTAAAGGTCACTCACAACATTTTTTAATTGGGAATTTTGTTCGGCTCTGCAGTGTAACCCTATATAATCTCCCTTTTTCTTTTTTGAGATGTCAAATCCTTCTTTATTTATTTTAGAGCTGTCTTCTTAGACAGTTTCTGTCCTTGAAGCTCTTGCACTTATAAACTCCAATAGTACTATGCATTTCATAAGCATTAACCAAAGAGGTTTTGTAAGTTCTTTGTTTAAAATTATCAGAATAATTATCTTTTATATATATTCAGGTATTTAAAAAATTTTGCCAGTGTATCTATCTCAAATGGGGGTAAGAATCTTTTTATGTAGGCTACATTTTAGTATAGTCTCATGGGTTTTTAGCTTTTCATAAATTGTGTGTAATTTTTCAATATTACATTTTAATGGCAAATAGACCTGAATTTGTTTTTATCTTTAGAAGACTATAGCAACCACAAAACTTTAAATTGAGATCCTGAACCTGAGAAAGAAAATTTTTTTAGTGAAAGATTTCAATTTAGATATTCTTTCTGTTTGTGCCTATATGTGTTGGAACACGAAAATATTTCAGATAAATATTCCTTCTTTTCACTTTTCCTTCCTTCTTTTCACTTCTATTCAAAGTTTCTATCTTTGGGAAAAGATCTTAAAAGACAAAATTCAATAGATAAAGATACTACCATTTTATTATTTCAAAAAATATTTTTCTAAATTTACATGTCATAAAACATACAATTTCTAAATCTTATTTTATTGTATTAGAGCAATTGAATTTAGCGAAAATGTATCAGATTAAAAGTTGCTACAGTCCTGGACTCACTTAGTGGCAGATAACAATATGTAATATAACAACCACTGTTCATTCTTATCATTTCGTTTTGAAACCTTGAATCATTTTATTGTTTTTGCTTTGTTTTATTTTTGTCTACTTTGTTGTTATTTTGCTATTGTTCATTTTTTATTCTCTTTAAAATAAAATTTTTTAAAAAGATGCTACAAAAAAGAAATTATCAATTACAATTAAATGTAATATATATGATCCTGAGTGAGACTCTACATAGGATTAGGAACGTATTTTGAAGAATATTATGAGATCAACTGATAAAATGAGACAAGAACAATAGTTTAAAATATCACAGGAAGGTATATTTATAAAATTGATAAGCAACCTGTATTTACAAGAATCCCTAGTTTTAGGAAAATGTACTGAAATATTTAGGGCAAAAGGCCATGATAACTTGCCCCCAAGTGCCTCAGGAGAAAGAGATAGAAGGAGAAGAATGAGGGTGGGAGATGGAGGAAGACACAAAAAGCAGAGAAAAAGAGGAAGAGTGATTGAAGCCGACAGGACAAAATAGTAACAATCAGTGAATCTAAAGAATGAGTATAGGCATGGTTTTGAAATCATTTTATTTTAGTAACTTCTTATAAGTTTAAAATTATTTCCAAATTGAACATTTAAAAATATTTTTACTACAAAGAAGAGCAACATAATTATAACATTTAAATTTAGATCTTGTAAATTGCTTGAGCTCTAATCATAGCAGTTTTCTGTTTCCCTTTTGCTTTTGTAGAGATTCAGTTGCTCATCTTCTTTCTGATTTTGTCATGTGCTGCGTAGTGAAAAATCTGTTCACTGCTGCTCTCTCTCATACATCGCTATTTGAGACCATGGCAGGAGTCCACCAAACCTATACTGATTGCTTTCAATGAAGCCATCGATAGTGATTCTCTCACTAACAAGTGGGAAATCCTGGATAAATGCTAAATCTGATGATGCAACAGGTATAAACAGAGTCTGCTGCACAAAGTCTGTTGGATCTGTAGATACTATAATTAGTAAGGAGGCTCCTATGAGAGCCATGTGGGTGCAGAGGGACGGAGCTGATTCCCACGATAGGGACAGAGGTTCAATAATCCCAAGGGTCCCACTACATGATGTTAGGAAAGGAACGAGAGGTCAGAACATCAAAGCAAAGCAGTTTCATTCCAGAAAAGAGTTTCCAAATAGAGCTATGTTATTTTGACAGTTGAAGGTCAGTTGTGTTTGATATTTGAAACATCTGCTGGAGGTTCATATGTACTCTTTTAAGAAGCAGTGAAAATATTATGTTAGCACAGGCAGAAATAGATGAAAGGTGACAATTTATATTTGTTGTTACTAGTGGTGTAATTTTTCTTTATTTCTATCTCAATGGCTTTCAGTTTCATTTCTTCTTTAATTGTGAAATTGTACTAGCAAAATAAGCTGTCAGATAGCAAATACAGAAAAACTCCTACTTCTAGGGAGATGAAAGATTCCTTAGGATATGTCTTCAATTATACATTGTAGAACTGTGTGCCCCTGCCCTCAATGACACGATGATGAAAACAGTGTTCTTTATAAACTTTCCTTCCAGGGAAAGAAGGGAATTTTAGTACAGCTGAATCCTGGTAGGGAAAGTATTTCTGCTCTGAATGAGATCACCTGCCTAGTTAATGATAGGTAATTCTGAAACACATGAGGAAGTTCTCCACTTATAATTTTACCCTTCGGATGAGTAATATAAATGTCCTTTCCCTTCTTTCCTCTACAGCTACTTCAGAAATTTTTAGTGCTTTATGGAAGACATTGTAATACTTGTTTTACCTTCATTTTCTTATTTTATCCTTATTTCAACCCTGAGAGGAATCACTCCCACTTAGCGTATGAGCGGAATGACACTGAATGGTGGGATATTTACATCCTTTAATGTCAATTATGAGAGAAAAGTATTTGCAGAACCAAGAATTGATGTCAGGTCTATTTAACTCAAAATGTCAGACTAGTCACCACAACAAAATTTGGCCTCTGAGTGCTTATGGGTTTTATTTGTAAGTAATCAATTTTCTTTTTAAAATATGCATTTAATGGGCCAAATTTACACTTTCTTAACCATTACAGTATAGAGAGAAGTGAAAAGACTCGTCTGTGTCTTTCAGATATTTCAGCAAGTCATTTGTCTTAAGGATTTGAATAAAAATCTCATGAAATTTTCTTTATTACCAATGGGTTTATTTTACCCATTTCACGCTTGAAGAATTCCAATGTAAGGCAGTGGTTTCTGTGGTAATTCCCAAATTATCTCTCTCTATTTTCTACTTATCTATTCATATCTATCTTTTGGAAGTAAATATAAAAAGTCTAAATCTTCTTCTCTTTGTAAACTTTCACACAGTTTAAGATAATCTATAATTTTTGCTCTTTTTTCTACAAAAGGCTTCCTTAGGTGGGATGTTGCTTATCTGGTTTGGCAGAGGTTAGGTAAATGCTTTTTGAATCTTTTCCTTGTCTGAGATCAACTTGTCTGTTTTGTCTTTATTTTTTTGGCTCTGGGAATCTTTCAGGGGTTTCACCTCATACTGACTAAGATGCCTGAACAATTTCGTTGGCTCTAACCTCCCTTCTCATGAATTAGAAGATTACTGGCAGGTCAAGCATATGCTTTTATATCAATTTGCTTCCTGAGCCCTTCGTCCCTAGTACACTTTCTGTTATCTTCACTGAGTATATAATTTCTGCTTGCTGAACTTCTTTTAGCCCTCTCTCTTGAGTGAGATCACATTTCAGAGTCCTTTCGACCTGTATTTTCCCCTCTGTTGCTTAAGATAATACTCTAAATTGGCTAGTACCACTCTTGTTAAATAAGACAACGATGAAGGGTATAGCACAACACCTGATCTACAATGACCCCACAATAACCACACTTACCCTGTCTTCTAGTCTAAAGTTTAGGACAAGGCCGGGGTTCTAGCTCAGAGGCACAAAGGCCTGCCTGGCAAGCACAAGGTCCTGAGTTTGATTACAGGTAAAAAAAAAAAAAAAAAGTTCAGGACAATTAAGTAATTTATCCAACCTGGTGTTATATAAGACTTAACATCAGCTCTTATAATTTCTAAGCCTACTGTCTCTACATGTTATGATTTTTAAGCTCTAAATTATTATTTTGAATAACATCATTTGGATCATTCAGTGTCCAATACAGATGTAGGTAGCATTTGCCAGTAAATAATATGTGGTTTACCAACTAAATTTATGATGTTCATTTACTTCAAATTCAATTAATGAGAACAATATAGTTTCTTTGGTGCTAAAGTTTTGAGTTTGTATTTATAATCATCATTCATAGATCATTTCACTATATCAAATATACTTTCCTATGATTTACATATGTATCTACAGATGTCATATTCTCAAAACTCATCTTTTAATGAAGATTCTCTGCGGCTGTATTGCTTCAGCAATTTCTGAGTAGAGGAGGCCCACTGTGTGTCAGAGTGGAATCATTAAGATTCAGGAGTGCGGTCATTCTTCATCCTTGAAAAGTGTGACATACCAGAAGTGTTCTGCAGTCAGACTGTCTTTAAATATCAGCTCTTTGAAGAGTTTGACCTAAGGCAAATTACTTAAATTTTTGGAACTCTGTTTCCTTATCAGTAAAATGAAGGCATTGTTAGGGCTCGACAGATACTGGCTATTATTTCCATATATAAGTACAGTGCAGTACATAACACAAGCTCTATAAATTCTAAATGATACAAAAGGTGTGTATGATATGCTCACAGCTCAGTGTTGACACATTTTTATGACTGTCAGTGAACAGTTACGTTAGGAGGAACTTGTCCTTAAGCCTACTTACCTGAGTAGCTTTGAGAACTAGAAAAGAACAGTCAGTATATAACTCTATAAGTATAAACATTTACTGAAATGTCAAAAGGGTCAGTCCTGGGCTACATTTCAATAAATGACACATTTATACATCCATACATGTTCCAAGCATGGTGTACAGTTTTAGTGCAAAATCAGGTTAAAATCAAGTGCACATTAGCTCATGTGCTAGCTTAGATTGATGTGTGCCCTGAAGCCCGTATGAGAAAGGCTTGGGTGACAGCCTGTGGTGCTGTTATGGAGGTGTGGGACTGTGAAGAGCTGGGGTCTGATGGGAGGAACTTAGATCACCGGGTGTCCTCTTGGAGGGGACGTCAACACCTGGACAGCTACCTCTCTGTCTGTCCCTCTTCATGGCCGCAAGCTTTCTTGCCGTCTTCTGCTCCCTTGCTATTACCCCAAAGTCAGGGGGGTCAATGACCATGAACTAAAGCCTTTGAAACTGTGAATAAAAAATAAAGCTTTCTTCCTTATAAGTTGCTGATCTCATATATTTTGTCACAGTGACAGAAAGTTAACACATCCCTATGTTAATATATAATAAGCTATAGGAATTTGTACAGCTCAGAATATCGACTTACATATGAATATGTGTACAATATAAAGTGTCTGGCACATGTTAAGCATGTGTAGAATACAGTTTGAAAATTTTTTCTCATCAAGTATTTTGAGGTTAGAGAGCTTCCTCATTTGTTTATCATGATTTCTTTCAAAATAAACGTGCAGATACTTTTAAAATTTTTGTTCATTTTCGCTGTTTAATCAGATACCTCACCAACCCTCTCTCAGATTATTTCTTATGGGAAAATAGAGATACTAACAGCTAGCTGACAATATTAATGGGGAAATTAAATAAAATAATATTTATGATCTACTTAGTGTTTGCCCATACTATATGGTATTTATTTAATGATTCATAGTTTTATTATTGCTATAGCTATTTTTCTTATATTTCATATGTTTATGTGTTATGACATGTAAATTGGAAGCCCTATCCTAAGAAAAGGATGAGAAAGGTTTCCACTACTATTTACTCTCTAGAAGCAAATAAAACTAATTTTGCTACCTTAGAACTTGAACCTTCCCAGTGAAGAAACCCACCTGGCTTCAATTCTATGTATGCAGATGGTTGTACACTCAGAATCTTGCTCATGTGGGAGAATTTGGGCAGTGAATAAAGTAAGAACTTCAGTGACATGATTACTTTTTATGCGACCACAGATCTCACCAATTTAAATTGTTTGGCTCTTGGTGGACCAGAGAGAGCAGAGTGGCTGGTCTCAGTCTACATCACTTTGCTGCAGTGGAAAAGTGAGGGGAAGCAGGTTCCAAAAAGAAATATAAAGTCCCCCAAGAAGTCTATTTTCAGGTTTTATATAAGTAACCTTTACTAGTAATAGGATCTTCTTTCTCTTACAAACTGTGTTATTTTAAATATTTCAGGACCACTATTTGTGTGCTAAGAACCAGAGCTCAAAATTAACAAGTGCCCCTAAATAACAGTGCAGAAAATAATTCAATTACAGCATACTTTAATATAATCAGTTTGTACTAAAACATGTATTAAAAGAGACAATCTGTCTCATTAACATTCAGCAGGCATCTCACTCAGCTGGAACTGAACTTATTTCAGATGCATGCATACAGAAATCTCAGATAGATTACAAATATATGGACATGCAGAAAATTAAATAGAAAATGCTTTACAAGCGATGAAGGCACTGAGATTATTTTGGTGGGCACATCTGTATATTTTTATGACATACTGTGTCATTCCTTTTCAAATCTGAGTAAATTACAGTTTTTCAAAACCATAATTAGTTTGGCTGATGTTTGATAGTTATGCTTTATAATACTGAGCCATACTACGCAAGTATTCCTACATGTGTGCTTTCCTCCCGATGAGCCATGTTACTACTCGTGCACTCAGGATAATTACACTCATCTATTGCTTCTATTACGGGGCCTCACACCACTCCCATACGTCCATATTTTCATCTGTCTCGTAGTAGTCACACTGTGGTTTTAATTCCTTTTTTTCCCTTTTATCCAGTACTTGTTTTTTAACTGAGTGATCCTTTCACCTTTCTGCCCACCATGCTTCCTACTCATCAAAGCTAGATTGCATTTTGCTGCAGAAGAAAGATGTGTTCAATAAAACTTTGCCTAGTAAATGGTTATTGATATGTTTCTGAAAGGTAGCTGTATTGCTTATGTACAACCAGGGACTGGAGTAGTGACTTAAACTGCATGTGGTACCACACAAAAGCAAATTAGTTTCTTTGCAGTTTAAAAATTTGAAATAAAATAGTCTCTCTGCCTTTCTTGCTTTTGAGAAAAAGAGTTGTGAATAAAGAAATGGTCCTTGGAGATACTCTAAAGAGTTGTCTGTCATTGAGGAAGATGTTATTCCTAGGGTATATTAAAATATTTCATGGCATAGTCTTAAGAATGTAATTAAAATCTTTACAAACACTGGGGTCTCTCTCTGTGAAATGTTTAACCTTAGGAACACTTTGTTCAGATGGGTTTTTCTTATCTTAAATGTAGATTGTTTAAAAAAATGTAGATTGCTTAAGATCTAAGGTAGGTAAGAGTAAGCTTTTTATTAATATAAAAATAAGTGCTTGTAAATATAATAAGAACTCATTAAAGGATCCCTGAAATTGCTTAAGAATGCATCAGTTGTATACAGAGACAATGGAAAAGCAAGGATTTATGTTGTCCAATGGAAAATGTAAAATAGCAGTTAATTAAATTCTCCTTTGTGGCCAATCTCAGATAGAAAAATGCATTTCCTAAGGCTTTTCTGAATATCTCAATTAGTATGTTCAGTGTGAATGAATCAAGCTATTGTCAACATTAAAGATTTGTGTTTCCTTTTCCTATGATTTTATCTTTTATACAGAGTTCTTGTGCTGACTCAGCATGATGTCTCTGTGATTTTTCATTTATCATTATTGTCACTAATAAAAGGAAAAGTGTGTGCAAAACCTACCTGTCTTCAAGACTGACAGCTCTCTGCCACTGAATGAGAGGACATAAAGCATGCGGTGTGGTCATGTCCTGAAGAAGCTTTCTCCTCAATTTGAGGCCTTTGTACTTCTAAATGCCACTCTTGCTCCAGAAGACCTTTAGAGCATTTCTAGACGCACAAATGTAGATTTCCAGGCAAGGTGATCAAATGATAAACATCTACAAGTCTCTCTTGCACAATCTCCATTCCGTATCTTAATGCATATGAAGGGGAAATACAAAAGGATACTGCAACGACTAAAATCAGGACAGTGTTGATGACAACCAGAACTTGGCATTTGCTCTCGTACTGACGTACATGTCTACTGGTGAGAACTGAATTCTCATACCTTGAACTGCTTAAGAGCAACCTCTGTCCAAGGACTGGATAAAAATGAAACTATAGAAACACAAGCACAACCAATAGGGGCAGAGCTTAAAAATAAAACTTTTAAAATTTCAACAGAGATATCAGTGCTCATATACTGCACATAAAATAGATTTCATAGTTTTGGACTAAGCTAGTTACTATAAAAATAAACAATGACTATCAGTAGGAAATTTGGAAATAAAATTAAAATTCATAGCTAATTTTGTATTATTTGAAGTAGATAGTTTTCAACAAAATTTATAGGACATGCAGAGAAAACAGAAAGTATTCCTAAGAGGACAAGGCAATAGATAATCACTATGATTATCTAAAGATGTTAGGTTTGTCAGAAAATACTTCAAAGCAGCTATTGGCTAAAAAAGGTGTACTTTTATGCAATGGAATATTACTCAGCTATAAAGAAAGATAAGCTTAAGGCTTTTATAGGTAAATGGATGCAACTAGAGACCATACTCATCAGTGAAATAAAACAGACCTGCAAGTGTGAACATCATATTGTCTCCCTAGTGTAAGAAACTGGAAGAGTAAATAAGATCCAAAAGGTACAATAGATACAAATAAATACAATATTCCAAAAATAAAGATGGAGAGAAGGAATTGCTCAAAGGGTCATCATTAGTGATACTCAAGAAAAGTTAGGAATGATGAGGAAGAAATTCTCCACATATGTGTCTGGAAGATCAGAGTCCCAGGCAGAAGGAATTGCTGGCACAAAGTCTCTGTGAAAGGGTTGTTCTCTGTTTACTTGAGGAATACTAATGGTGTTAGTGTATTGGAGCATTGGTTATTACGGCAACAGCAGGAGGTGAAATCAGAGAGATGATGGATAGCCAGATAGCACAGGGCACATTATAAGACTTAGTAATATGGCTTACATTTTCAGGAAGATGGGGAGATATCCAACAGGTTTGATTTGGTTTATGCTTCAATAGGATCTCTGATCACTGCATTCCAAAGAGTTTTTTCTTGAACCAGGAATTGAACTCAGGACTTCACTCTTGCTAGGCAGATGCTGTGCTGCTGAGCTATATCCCCGGCCCTGCAATGTAAATAGTTTGAGAGGAGAGTGCACGAAAAGACGAAACCCAACTAAAGCAATGTTTTATTCCAGGCAGAACTTAATGATACCTTCAACCAGCAGGTACCCTTACAGATGAAATTTGAATATATTTTGATTATAGGACAAATCTAAACAGTGAGAGAAAGGAGCAGGTAAAAGAAAATTTAAAACTTTTGCTTCAGTATTTAGAAAAATGGAGTTCTCCAAGGTGTGAGGCTACCAGAGGGACCACTTCAAAGAGGAACAGCTAGAGCTAAATTTTGGACAAGTTAGCTTGAGATGATTGCTATACACTTAAGTAAAGATGTCAATAGGTGGTCGAATATACATAATTTCATATTTTGAATGAGGCAGCTAGGCAGTAGATATAAATTAAGGGAATATCAGCATTTGGACAGGATTTAAAATCATGGCACTGGATGAGATCAGCATAAAGAAAAGGAGCAAGGACTGACCTCTGGAACAATCCAGCATGCAGAGAACATGAGTTAGAGCCCCCATGAAAGCTGAAGAAGGAGCTGTCACAGAAGCAGGTGGAAAATCAGGTGAGTGTGCATCCTCAGGCCCGTGCAAGAGAGCATTGCGGAAGACTGTGATTACAGTGCTGTTGGTCATTTTGGATAAGAACTGAGATGGTTCTCAGCTGAGATGAGAGCTGCTGTTAGAGTTAGTAAAAGGGTATCTACTAAAATAGACAAGGAAAGTTTGATGGTTAGATTAAGTAAATGCTTACTTTGTGGGTTTAAGAGAAACTAGATGGAAAGAAATTGGAGATATTCAGTATAAACAATTTTCAATGGTTGTTCAAAAGGTAAAGGGAGATATAGAGGGCTAAAAATAAAACATTGCCATTGGTAATAATTTAGCAGACAGAGGAAAGCATAGTAATTTCTGGTGACTTCCCTTTGAGTTGGTAAGAGTCGACAGGAGGTCCCCAAGTTTGGGGCAGGAGTGACTGTAGGGTTGGAGGGTGCAGGTGTTGGTGGATGGTGGGAGCTCTTAGTCTACATCCTGTGGGATGATGTGTCCCTTTCACTACCCATAAAATACCTGAGACATTTTCCCTATTTACCAATGCCATCAACATTGTCCCTGGACTCAAATTTAATTTATTATGTAAATAGTCCATTTTAACCATTAGATTAATATCCATATTTATCTACAGAGCAAAGGACACAACTCCTTGGACAAGGATTTTCCTTGATTAACCCAGGTGCCTTGTTCTTATTTACAAGTTTGTTGCAATTTTTACACATGGTTTGTTTAACTAAACTATAGCCATTTAATTAAGTAGGATGTTACAATGGCCAACATATTAATAATCAATATTTCTGTAATGCTACATAGTCCACACATGTTCATATGCTTCAACTTATTTAACTGACTTTTTATTGAAAGGTTAATAAAAGAGTTGCTTTTTATATTAGGAAACTAAAATAAAATGATACAACCCAGGTAAAAACAAATGAAGTGAGGAAGCCAGGCGTCAACCCAGGTCTTCTGATTTCCAAATGTTTCAGAATATACTGTATAAGGGTCATAAACTTCCTATTTGGTTTTGAAAACATTGCAATATAAAAGGAATTTTCTAATCTGAAGGAGAGAAAGGACAATTTACTTATAAGAGTTTTAGCCTTTAACAAGTTTAGCAAAATGTGCAAAATAAAGACATACTATTGACCTTAGGGAGGGACAAGTGTTGGCCATGAAAGTGAGATGGGGAAAGATGATAGTTTTGGGTACATTTCCTGCCCTAGAGTGTTGCAATATGTTTATAAGGATTTTGTTATTCTCATTGTATCTGTCTTTATAGGATAACTGTCATTACTGCAGTCCATAGTAATTGTAGATATTATTTAATATATTTTTAGAAAATCCTAACAGTATTTTGGTGATTGACATTGTTTTCACTTGACTTTATGAATGTCAAGCAAGGAGGGAAGGAACTGTTGAGTACATGGCCCTTGCTCCAATCATGGCAGAGGAAAGGCATCCTGTCTGCTGGGTCCTCACTCTCTAGTCTGTTCTCTCTAGAAGCAGAGGAAGTGAAGACTTGGTCACTACAGGGCTTGACAGTGAGCTCTTGGGTTACAGATTTTGTGTCAGTTTTTTTCCTATTTTCTCCAGTCATGTGCTGTGTGCCTGGTTTTCATGGTATTTATGACTAGATAGTCTCAACATTTTTAGGCCAAGAGAAAAAACTTGAAATTAATAGCAAGTAGCCTTCCAGTAAAGTAAGTAACCTGCTTTATCAGATTGCAGGTAGCTGGGTATACATATTTAAACAACAGATTATTAGTATTTAATTAGTTAAGGTCTTTTACAATGGGCGTAATGGATGGTTTTTGCTCCATTAAATGACCACAAAGTCATTCTTTATTTCTTAGAAGCAATCAGAAGCGGAGCACCTTTACTTCCTATATCTGTCCTTCCCTCACAGAAGCCTGGATTGACATGTCACAAGTATTGTATAGATCATTTGTGTTGCAGAGAGGAACCAAGAAACTAGTAACATGTAGCTGCTTTTTTAAAAAGGTTGAAAAAAATCAACAATAAATTATCTTCTGATACAGCAGTTTAGGTTCTTTGCACGTCCCCTCTGACATGTAGACGTAGTTATAAATTGATTTAGTTGAGGACAGTAAAAAATCTCACTTGCACCAGACTGCCTAGCGAATGTACATTAGTGAAATAAAAATAACCCACCTTGTCAGAGAGCCTTTCGAGGAGCTGCCGAACCCAGCAAGTTATTTTTATAGTTTAATGAGCTAGGCCCTGGCTTCCATGGGGAGACACAGTGAGTGGAGTGCTTCATAATTTACTGCTGTAAAATGATGAGGATTCATGTTGTCTATAAAACATGAAAAACATTCTTCATTCCTTACCAATTAGATCATAGTTACAACTCACAGTTCCTTTGAGCTTAAAAGAAAAAATTTAACTGCTAGACATAAATGAATGCTGTGGTTAAATTAAACCCTTCAACAGCCCAAACAGGCTTGAAAGAAATGCCTTCTGGATGTTATTAACAGGCATATTTAAGTGCTATTTTTGAATTTTAACTGCAAGCCATAGCAAGCACAAATGTTTAGAATAGCTATTTTGGCATCACAGTGCTGCTTTCATATTTTTTCATCTTTAGTAATTCTTTCCAATAATCATTTCACCTTTCATTATTTTAAAGCATTTTTCAGAGATTGGAAAGTTGTCCTTGGGGAATAATTGTATTAGGGAAGCATAGAGCAATTAATGTCAATGTAGCTTTAAAGTAAGAATGCTTTCTTTTTGGTTATCATGTCAAGAGGATCGTGTTCCGTCTTCCATGTGTATACTAAAATCTAAAGGAAGGAAAAATTTGAGCTCAATAGTTTTTAAATGTTTATTGGTATGTATTAAAATAGGTTTATCATGACAAGTTTAGACATAACTATGAGGAATACAATACAGACCACCCATAACCACTAAAGTAAACATCGAGCGTAACTCCTTTAGGTGTGTGCACTTGCGCATGTGTGTGTGCGTGTGTGTGTGTGCATGTGCAGTGAGAGAGAGACAGAGAGAGACCCAGAGATGGAAGAAAAGATTTAGTTTTCCATACTATTTATATCAAGTATGTATTTTCTTTTGACATTACATAATTTTGAATATATGATGTATTAATTTTCCAGAATTGTACACAATACCACAGATGGGTGACTTGAACAATAAACATTTATTTCTCATAATTTTGGAGGCCGGAAACCCAGGATCAATACACTGGCAGGTTTTCTTTCTCCAGAGTCTTCCTCCCTGGCTTGCTGCCTGCCACCTTCTCACTGTGTCTGGGACCTGTACTCTGTGAGTGCTCCCAGCCCTGATGGTCCTTCCCCTTCTGATGAAGACACCAGTCCTGCTGATGATGGCTCCTCCCTTCTAACCATGGTCCACGTTATCCTTCTAAGGCTCTGTCACCAAATACGGTCACACTGGGTCTTCAGTATCTGAATATGAGATAGTGACACAATTCGGCTTATAGAATACAACTGTAAAGGTTCATATATTATTTATCTTCTGTACACCTTCCATTTAGATGTTCTTCTGTTTGGAACTGTTAATTTTGTCACTATGACAAAATACTCAAGAATATCAGTGTAAAGGAGGAAAGGTTTATTTTGGTTCCTGCTTTCAGAGATTTCAACTCATGCTCATTTGACTTCAAGGCAGAAACACCCTAGTGGAAGAGGATGATAGAGAGACACTGTTCGTCTCACGACAGCCGGAAGGTGGAATGCAGGGAGAGAGCCCAGGTCTAGCAGCAAAACGCACCCTGCAAGGTGCCCCTGCAGTGCCCACTCCCTCCATTCAGGGCTCACCTGCTGTGCTTCCCCAGCTCTCTGTAACTGTCCTTCCCATCCAGAAACCCAGCCTCAGCACAGCAGCCTTTGACAGCTACTCCAGACCCAAACTGTAAAAGGGATGATTAATTTTTAAATTGACAAATAATGACTGTAAATTTTTATGAGGTACAGTGTGATGTTCTGGATACACATATTATAGGATTACCATATCATGTAGACTAATCTATCTGCCACCTTGTACACTTATTTTTTGGTGGTGAGAACATTTAAAATCCAGTCTTAGCAATCAGAAATATATAATACGTGATCATCAACTGTGATCACTATGCAGTAACCACAAAGCTTATTCTCCACGTGTTACTAAAAGATTGTGCTCTTTGGCGAGTATCTTCCCATTCCTCAATACCTCCTTTCCCTCAGCTCCTGCTAATCACCTTTGTACACTCACCTTCTGAGCTCAATGCTTTTAGATTATGCAGAGGAGTGGTATAATTTGCTGGTTGTCTTTCTGTGCCTGAGTTATTTCACAGCAGGAAGCCCTCCAGGCTCATCCACATTGTCACACATGAGTGGATTTTCTTCCTTCTGATTCCATATCTTGGTTGTTGTAAATAATGGTGACTCAACATGAGGCTGCAGATTTCTCTTCCATACACTATTTCATTTCTTTTGGACATATACTCGGTAGTGGGATTCCTGAATCATGTGGTAGTTTTATCTTTAATTTTTTGAGGAACTTCTACTGTGTTCTTTCTGTAATGTACTAATTTCCCTTCCTACCAGAAGTGGAAAGTGTCCCGCTCTGCACATTCTTACCAACACTTGTCTTTTGACTTTGTGATTACAGCTATTCTAAGTGTGTTGAGACGATATTTCATTGTGGTTCTAATTTTGCATCTTACTAATAGTTAATAATTTTGAATATCTTCCCAAAAATCTGTTGCTCATTTATTTGTACTACTTCTTTATCAAAGAAGACATGTTTTTTGCCTATTTTAAAATTTTGTCATTGGTTTACTTATTGATTTGAGTTCCTTATGCATTTTAGATATTAACCTTTTATCAGGTGTATAATTTGTACAGATGTATAGTTTGTAACTATTTTCTTTCATTCTATGGATTGTGATTTCACTCTGTTGATTGTTTCATTTATTATACAAAGCTTTTTGGTTCAATATAATCCCATTTATAGAGAGCCTTTCCTGGTCCTCGTTGTGGCCCAGGAAGTTATATTTGTAATCCCATGGAAAAGTTATAGGAATTCTAATGAGTTAATTCCAGTTTACCAGTGCAGCCTATGGCAAGAATGAAGACACTAGCACATATTTATAGTTATGGGGAGCAAAGGGGTCCTAGGTTCAGCCATGATGATGGCTATCCGAACAAAGTCCTCACTCAGGGCCGAACCCGGATTTATTAATCCAGGAAGAAGGGAGTGGCTTCAGGATGAGTGACTGTGAGAATGGTGGGAAGTACTTGAGTGCTGTGAGCTGGGCTAGGTAGGAGGCCTGAAATCACCTCTGCAAATGCAGAGAGAAGGATATGCAGAAGTCTGCAATCTGTGTTATGCAGTCTGCATAACACAATTGAGATAGTATCTAATGTTTTGGGGGTCTGTGGTTCAGCTCTGATGTGTAAACTTTCAAGCCCCAGGAAGTCATAGCCTCTGTCTTGAGGCTTGATCCCAGCTAACAGCCTAGGGCATTGGCTCTTTGTCCCACCCTGCTCTGGCTCACACATGGGAACAAAGGGGGCCTGGGGAAACAGGCTGGCCACCTTCAAAGACCAATATGTATTGCTTAAAGTCAGTTGAAGGGATAAAGAAAAGTTCTAGCCAGCTCTGTATGTATTAATACATGGAAATAGGATCAGGCTCAGCCAAAATGGGAGACAACTGCTCCTCCTTCAAGGAGAGTCACCGAGATTGGTCTTCCACACCCATTTATCTATTTTTGCTTTTGTTGACTTTTGTTTTAGACTCATAACTGAAACAATCATTGTCCAGACCAATGTCATGGAACTCCCCACA
The DNA here is from genome assembly GCA_004027595.1 of Dinomys branickii. NCBI lineage: Eukaryota > Metazoa > Chordata > Mammalia > Rodentia > Dinomyidae > Dinomys > Dinomys branickii. The sequence goes on along the minus strand of PVLD010007483.1, from coordinate 23,107 downwards.
CTGCGTTTTCTTCTAGTAGTTTTAAAGTTTCTGATTGCACAGTTTTCAATCTATTCTGACTTCATTATGGTGTGAGATAGGAGAAAATATGTAATATATTTACTGCCACATTTGCTGTGTTTTATTTCTTCTTGTAGATCTGGGCTTTCACCAGATAATATTTCCATCCAGCCTAAAGAACTTCTAACACATTTTCTGTATGCTTGACAGAAATGCACTCAATATTCATAAATAGTTTTTCTCTGCCTTTTTTCCTGTTGACATTCCTTACCACAGCATGGAAGTCTTTGCTTTGTCTTCATTGTAGCTCATGAGAAGTTCTTTATAGCCTAGACTGGTGTTCACTATTAGATAATGTGTTTATTTTCTCTGGCTGCTTTTAAAATACTTTTTCTGTTTATTTTTAGATTTAAGTAGTTTTACTATAACATTCTCAACATGATATTGCTTATCTTTATGTTGATTCAGTCTTTGAGTTAAATTTTGTATAAGATGTGAGGTTTTCTTTATATGGATGACCAGTTACTCAACATCATTTGTTAAGAAATTATTCTCACTATTAAATCATTTTCTTTTCAATAATCAATTTCCAATATTTGTGAAACTATTTCTGGAAGCTTGATTATACCCTATTGCTATAAATGTCTATTGTTATACTATAGTCTTGATTATTATAGTTTTAAGTCTTAATGTCAAGTGATAGTCTTAAAATTCAAACTTCTTTGTCAATCTTTGTGTTTATTCTGTCTCTCACATTTCAATATAAATTTTAGAATTACTAGCATTTTGGATGTGTTAAATCTGTAGATTCATATTTATTTGGATTCTAATAAAACTATAAGTCAATGTGGGAAAGATGACTTTTAACAATTTTCATCCTTGAATTTTAAAAAAGATAGCCATTTATAGTCATACTGTTTTTTTTTTGAGACAAGATCCTGCTATTTAGCCCAGGTTGGCCTGGAACTCACAGGGATTCTCCTACCTCCACCTTCTGAGTGCTGAGATACAGGTAAGTACCACCATGTCCAACTTAGTCATGTATTCTTAATGATGCATACATGTTCTAAGAAGTGTGTTCTTAGGTTATTTTATCCTTGTGCATATGTCATGTAGAGTACCTATACAAATTAAGATGGCTACAGTGTCTCTTGGCTACATAATCGTATGGAACCACTGTGATATATATGGTCCTTGGTGGCAAGAATATTTTACTTTGGTTCATGACTTTATTTATGAATTATTAAAGATTATTTAATGATTTTTTTTATTTTCCTGTGTGCCAAATTTGCACATATATTGCTAAAATAACCTCTAAGAATCTCATATTTTTGATAATATCTTTGCTTTTGTTATCCAAGTTTGTGTTTCAGAGTTTGAATTTTTCTTTCCAGATTATATTTTCATATACATAATAAGATATATGGGGATGCAATCAAATTCATATATGTTTTAGATACACTTTCCTGTAGGTAATTTCATGCAACACTTTAAGTAACTTTGTGCATGAAACAAAATTTGTGTACATGAGAGCATCAAGAAGCAAAGTGTCAGCCATCCAAGTGGATACTCCATTTGTTTGGCCTCACTGGCATTCCTGACTAAATTCATATGGCACTGATGACCAGTCATCTTGTGATTACCCACACAGAAATACTTCACAGCGAAAACTAGGACATGAAGTTGATATAGTGAAAAAAATACATGCAGAGTAACTAAGTAGTACAGAGCACCTGTATCAGTTGCCTAACAACCACCACAGAATAATGACAGCTGTCAGTTCCCACCTTTGATGGTACATTTTGATGCAAAGGTTATTGTACATTGTTTTTTTTTACAGGTGAGAAGAAACATCAGAAGCTGTTAAGGTCTAGGAAATAACAGGTGGTCTAGAAGTGGAAAACATTCTATTAGATGGCCTTTAAGATATTTCCAGTGTTCTCTGTCTCATTTACAACAGTTTTTGCCTTAGAAATTTCTGTTTGATTTTATAAATTTCATGACTTCTTCTATGATAAAAGCATACATTAAATAAGCACATCATACATCTCTACCATGGCACATGTGGGTCTTTGCAGGGTTAACAGTTGTCTTCATTGTTGCTATAATCAGGATCTTCTTGATTCAGCCATTTCAGCCATTTTATCATTGCTTATAAAAGAACAACTGGAGTCTCATTATCAATGTTAAAAACTTCTTTAATATCCACTTCTTTCAGCTTACCCATTGGCTCTGAAGATACATTTTTTACATATAAGAAGAGCCAAAATATTTTTTTATCATTTAACAAATGGAATCCCTTAAAAAGCATTAACTTGTTCACTATATCACTGAGAAAAGTGGCAGGCCAGCGTTGTGTGAGGCATGCACAGCTATACCCTTAGCGACTTTGTTCCAAGTATTGGCAATAGCATACATAGCATCCTTCAAACCAACTTCCTTCTGAAACTCTTACACATACACAGACACACACAGACACACACACACACACACACACACACACACACACACACACATGCACACATACACACACACACACATCTCTTTATTACTGCTAGCTTGTTGACCAAGAAAATTTATTATTATTTACTCTGTATTTTATAAATCTATGAATATGGTCATCATATGGTTCATTTAATGCAGTACATTTGGGGAAAGTACGTGGCATAAACATTATTTTTATGAGAATTTCATTTGGAGGAGGAGCAGAATGCATTGTGAAAAAGTAGCAAAATCTTTCACCATCATCCTGTCCAGTTTTCCTACAATGAGTATGAGTCATGGATAGAAAATGTGTGTGAAAACCAGTGAGAAAGGATGCCCCTTGTGGTCAGTGCCTTTTGTTAACACAATACTAGACTGGTAAGAAATTTACCCCCTTTAAAATGGTCAGAACACAGGCTCTCCTTGTCACAGCAAGTTTATACTTATGCACATCTGCTGCAGTAGCAATACCAGCCATTATTCTGTCCTTGGTATCCTTAACTCCTTCAGGAGCTATTCCATCAACTGTAGTGATTCTGGGGAAGTTAAACAAAAACAAAAACTGGTTTGAGTTTCCTCAGTGATGACCTTGGCAATCTCATAAATGAATTTCTCTGCTACTTTATGATCAGGAAATCGTTTATCACAACAAATATTTAAAAATCAAATTTTATCCTGTGGAACAGCCTATCACATAGGCACAGTTTCCTTCAATATTTAGTTAACTGTTATAATTCTTTGCTAGTTTCAGGATCACCATACCATTAAGGGGTATGTCTTTATGGTCGTGCTGATAGATCCACACTTTTAATTCATAACAGACCTTTGTTTTTAGCTTTACATAGTGTTTTCCTAGTTTTCATTGACTTTGGATCATCACTTTCAGCACAGAACTTTACAGTATATCCATCTGCTTCTTCAAGTCATGTAGGGTGATCATTCCAACACCATATTCTCCTGTGAGACATTTCACACTTACACTATTGTCCAGGTTCTCCTACAACTTGACCTTCTGTGCTAAATATAAACATAAATGTCTCTTTTTAAAATCAGTTACACTAGTTATATTTGCAGGTTTTACTGACCTTTTCAACACTGTCTTTGCACCACACAGTACAGAATTAGGTGAAAACAATACAGCAAATCACGCATGCAGGTTTGCGGTACTTGTAGGAGAATCTGGGCATGTGCAGAGAAGACATATTAGGTTTGAAGTGGCATGGTGAGGTCTTTTTACCTTAGGAACACAACCATTTTTGTCTACATGCATTTTGACTACAACTCTAACAAGAGGTCATGTGTGGAACTCTGTGTCTGTGGCATCAAGATGAGACTTATAAATATTCAGATTTTAGAACTTTCAAATTTCAGATTTTTGTATTACAGATACTTAGTCTATAATTTTAACCTCATAAAATCAATTAAAAGTGCTTCTTATGTACTTTAATTTTCTGGAGGATTTTGTACAGAATTGGCACTATTCTGTCTTAAGTACAGAACTCACCAAACACCACTGACCACGGAGTTTAGGGCATTTGTTGTCAGTTTCCCATCACTGGATACCTGACAACCGCAGCTTAAAGGAGGAGATGCTTATTTTGGCTCGTGGTTTTCAGAGGATTCTGTCCATGGTTGATTGTCTTCAAGGCATAATCACAAGGTGCAGAACATGGTGGAGGAAAATGGCTTACTCCAGGAAAGCCAGAAATCAGAGAGAGAAAATGAAGGAATAGACCCTTCCAAGGCACATCTCTAGTTCTCTGAATGTACAACTTCAGGGAACATTTTAGATCTCTAACCGTAACATTCTTCTGTGGCTCCCAAAAGGCTAATGTCCGTTTCACTGTGCAAAATGAATTCAATTCATCTCTAAGCATTGCCAGTCTTAACAGTTCCAGTACTGCTGAAAAGTTCAAGTCAAAAGTATCTTTTGAGACTTAAGGGAAACTGCTAGTTGTGAGCCTACATAAAAATTAAACACTTTCAACATACAATGATATAGGGTGAATATTCCTATTTAAATAGGGAGGAATTGGGTATAGAACTGAGTCAGACCAAATAAAAACAAAACCCAACAGAACCAGCATTAAATCTTGTAAAATGTCCATGTCCAACATTCAGTGTAAGTTGCAGTTGAAATATAAACTCTAAAGGACTTGGATGGCTCCACTCCTAGAAAATTTCTGGTTCCAGCCCATATGGTTTCTCATTTGGGCTGGCTCTGTTGGCTGCCTGAAGTCTTTCTCAGCAGATATTCCACATTTCTGGCATCTCCAACTTCTTGGGGTCTCCACCGTACTTCACTCTCACAACGTCATGCATTGTTCTCCAGGGGTTTACTTTGATATTTCAGTGGAAGCAGCCTTGGTCCCACAACTCTTGTATTCTGCATGCCTGAAAATGAAGCACTACGTGGATAATACAGAGATTAGCCACTAGCTCAAGCAGTAGCTCAGTCCCCTTGGTCCAAGGTTGTCATGGCCACCAAATAAACGCCTCTGTAGCTGAAGTTGGGGAAACACTTTCCTAGGCAACTCTAAAAGAGCAGTATTCCCTGAAACTCTGTTTTTGAAACAAAAATGTTTCAAAGAAGTTTACTCTTTTACACTCTTGAGCCTATAAAGATGGGTCTGGAAATGCCTTGGTGCCTTCAAATTGTCCTTCCTATTGTCCTGATTTAAAGTATTTGACTTCTTTTTATTCTTAATCTTTTTAGCAACGATGCTTTCCTGACCTCTCAACTTTGAAGGTGCTTCCTTTCTGTCAAAACTGCAAACTTTTCAAGTCAGTTAACTGGTTATTTTTCCTCCTGTAGATCTGACCAAAAGTAGGCAGTCGTAGCCACACCACAGCCTGAGTGTTGGGCTGCCTTGCAATTAATTTCCTCTGCCAAATTTATTAGCTCACAACCCTTACTCTTAGTTTCCTACAAGGTTGCATTTTTTTTTTTTTACCAGAATGAAACATGCTTGACCTCTGATCATGGAGTCCTTTGTCTAAATTGATACCTCTTGAGTCTGTCCTTTACTGTCCACATTCCTATCAGCATTCTGGCTTCTGAGTGTTGGTTAGTGTCACCCATCAAGTTCTATTTGTAACTTACAGCTTTCATCTTGAAAACTTCCCAAACTCCTGTTCCAAAGATTTCTAAACCACATGGCTAGGTATAATCACAGGAAAAATTCATTTTCTGTATTATTCAGCTTTTCTATTATTGGACACAATACTCAAAACCTACAATTCAAAGGAGGAGAAGTTTATTTTGGCTGACAGATTTTAGGGATTCAGTCCTTGGTTGGTTAGCCCTAAGGCAGAATAGCATTGCATAAAGGCATGGTAGAGAAAAGCAGCCCATATCTAAACGTGAGAGTCAGAAAATACGGTGCAGAAAAGGAGGAGCCAGGGCCAAGAGGAGATCCTTCAAGGTTCAGTGCCACTGACCTAAGCCTCTGACAAAGACCCACTGTACAGCCAAGACAAGTGAGGGGACTAGGGTTCAGATCTAAAACCATTACAGGATTTTTGGAGGTTTTATTTTTGTTTTAGTGGAAAGATGCTATATATGAATTTAATATCTTTAATAGATCTAAAATTATTAGATAATTTTTTAAATTGAACTTTGATATGGTGTATATTTATAAAAATTTTTCTTTTTATTCAAATATTAAATTTAATGATCATAATAGTAAAAATATTGATAATAGTTTCATAATATCTTTTTAAATATATGTAAGATCCATTCTGGGTAATAGTAATTAGTCTCTTCTCTTTATTCTTGATCCATCTAGCTATAAATTTACTTTTTATTATTTTCAAAGAACTAGATTTTAGCTTCATTGATTTTCTCCATTGTTTTTGTGTTTTTTCTGTTTTGTTGATTTCTGTTATCATTAGTTTCTTCTTTCCACTAACTTTGGAATTTTTTCATCTTAAACATGGTTTATCTAAGGTGGAAATTACTTCACTAATTTGAGTCTTCTAAGTTCTTTAGTGTAAATATTTAAAGTTGTAAAGTTTCTCCTAAGCATCCTACAACTAGTATTTATACACATCCTACATCTTACAAGTCTTATAAAGCTGAATTTTACAAATATTTATGTTTTGTTTTTAGTTAATAAAAACATTTAAAAATTACCTGTTAGATTTCTTATACTCCTGTAGCTTTAGTTTAGTTTGGTAAGCCTTTTGTACAATTTTATCATTATTGTTTTGCAGTTGCTTTCAGATAGTCCCTGTCATCTTGTTTTCTGCTTCTAGTCACTATCTTCATTCTTCACATTTCATATTTTTTACTATATACAGTCACTGATTTGATGATTATTTTATTTGCAAGTCTGTGAGTATCATTAACTCCTTGACAAGAACATACCTCTTTTGTCTTCTTGTGTAGTGCAGAAGGCTGAGTCCATCTAACGTTTAGTTAAACTCAACTGGGGTTGTGTTATACCTTTAGTTAAGTTTAATTTGTTCTTGCCTTCAAAATCATTCTTCCAATCAGCTGTGAGGCTCTACCTTCATATTGCAAAGGTGAGTTTTTGAGGTCATATGATCTTGGTTAGAAAAAGCATAGCAGCCAAACTTTATCCTGGGGATCAAAACTGCAGTGCACTTATAACAAGGCCTGAGAGGATCAGCTTGGGGCCTGGGGCCTTTGTGTGCTCATGCATAGGCCCTGACTCATAATGCAGTAGATGTAAAGAACCTGACAGGATACAAGGCACAAGGAAGTATTTAGGCTGCACGCTCAAGAAACTTAGACTACAATCTGTCTGAAGGTATAGAGCACCTTCCTTTAGCTTACTTAATAGTCTCCCACCTCCAGGTCACTATCTACCATAACATTTGAAGATAAAGTAAAGATTTTCATTTCTGCAGGCTTTGGGATCTGAGAACTAACTAGCTATTAGGTATCACTTTATGCTTTGCATCCTAAATGCTGGATCTATTTATAGCATTTAATAGCTTTAGGATAATTAGGGAGTTTCTTTTTCCTCTCCAGTTCTTCCTGACTTTATGAGCCTTGGCAGACTTCTCTCAGCCCTGCTTCTCTGCTACCAGCACTCAGCTTCTGCTGCCCTGACAGTGATAAAGTTCCAGCAAGCCTTTGAGAGGTTTCCTCCTCCTTTGTCCTACTCTCTACATATGGCAGGCCACTGCTAAGTATCTGTGGATGTCTGAGAAGACTGCTCAGTGGGTGATACGATTTGTATCTAGCTATTCCCCCCAAATCTGACATGATTATAGGTGTGGCTTTTCAGAGGTAGCTGGACCTGGGGTGGGTGAATGTGGGTTTACAGCATGTGTAAAGCATAGTTCTGCGTGTGGATAGTGGAAGCCCCACCATGAATGAGGGTGGCACCAGTCAGTAGGCTTGTATCTTGGATGGAATGTAAAGGGATAGAAAGAAGACAGGCTGCTGTTGCTGCTTCCTGCCTGCTTTGCTATGGACTATTTCCCCTATGCCATAGCCCTCTCCCATGCTGCCCTGCCTCAGAGCCTGCTGACTATGGACTGAAACCTCTATAAACTGTAAACTAAAATAAAGCTTTCACCCCTTAACTTGTAGAAGTGGGGTATCTTTTCTCGACAATGCAAATGCAGCCAAAGAGGGATTTCTCCCTTTTTGTCCTGATTTCAGCCATCCATTGGAGAGACTTCCAAGAGTAGCTTGGAGGGTTTTCTCTACTACCCGGTTCTATCAACAGGCTTCAACCTACTACTGCCATAACCTTGATTAGGCTCTCAAAACATGTTATTGGGTGAGTATAGACTTGTTCTATGGCTTGTGATCTTTGGGATTCTTTTCATGTGCCCACAGAACATTACAAGTTCATTAAAATTTTAGCTGCTGTTTCTCCATATGTTTGTCTGTTATGAATTTCTTCTCATCCTACTGCTCCACCAAACTTGAAAACACTCATAGGTCTTTTTATCCTAGGATGGGCCCAATTTATTTGATATTTAATTTATTAAGCCATCTTTCTGTCATTGGATTTTGCATTCTTTATAAAGAAGAAAAACTAAGATTTAATTTTTACCTAGCTTGTTCTCATTGTTAGGGTAAGAACAACAATCTGTGGTTTTACATATTTAACTGACAACAGAGGTCCCTGTTATGATTCTAATGTAATATAATGGCTTTGTATCTGGAAACTGGTTTAAGGAAATGTGTCTGATTCCCAATTTGACAAGAGGTGGAATGTTATGGTTGATACATTGTGTCAACTTGGGGAATCTGGAGGTTTAGCTGAGTGACTCAGGAGGAAGCTGGGATGCTTACTTTGTAAATATCCTGAGCCTGTGGAAGAGGAGAGCATGGAGATTGTGGGAGAGGTTCACGACCTCTGGGTGGGGGTAGGTTGTTTACAATGTAGGGGAGAAAAGGAGGCTGCTTGCAGCCATTCTTCCCTTTTGCCTGTGGTTTTTGCTGTGTTCTGCTGCCATGAACTGTTGCCCTCTGCCGTGTGCCACTCTGCCTCAGAACCAGACAAGAAAGGACTGAAACCTCCATGAACTGTAAGCTAAATAAACCTTTCTTTCCTTCATTTTGGGTGTTGGGTGTTTTGTCTCAGCAACAAGAGAAAAGTAACCAAGACAGTCCCCACTGGATTTCTTTCTGGAAAATAGAATTAAGGTAATTAATCATTTTTGGAAAAGTTGATCCCTCAAAATGTATAAATTTAATATCTGAAACATATTCTAGTGGTCCTCTTAAATGTTTATGAAATTTGACCTGGTTCTCATTTTGAGCTATTCATTCTTAGATTTTAAAACATGGTTAAAGAAAAGAATATTTAGATACAATAGCATTTTTGTCATTTCAAAGCCTAAAAGAAAATCTACATTTTATATAATTATACATTACATAATTTTATATAATAATGAATAGTTAGATGCATCATAATTCTTTCTTACATTGAAATATTTAACCAGGAATAAGACAAATCCCATTGTTGAAGCCTATAAAATAATATGGGAAAATATTCAAACTTTCCTTCAAGAGCTATATATTAAGCACGAACACTAAAAATACACATTATTCCTGTTTGAATGGAGCTTAGAACCTAGTGGAAGAGGCCAAAAGTTAACAAATATCTGATTGTAAGTTTGAAAAAAATATGAGGTAAATGAAAAAGGTACAGATTTCTAATACCAGGTGGCACAAAGGCCTCTCATGGTTAAGATAAAATTTGCATGTCTGTATATGGGTTCATATATTTACACTTCGAAGATATCAATGGATAAAGCAATAACCACTGTTGAGACCATATCACCTTGTCTATAGATTAGTTGTGATTGTACTATTTTTTATGCTAATTGGTGTCTGTGTGTCAATATGTTTTTGTACTTTTATTTTTTTTAAATTAAAAAAAAAAAGATGTTGTAATAAGACAAAAATATTGTCTTCTACTGAGAGGTAGGAATAACAGAGCAGACAGCAGGAAAGCTGTATGTGAGGATCCTAAGAGGAGCCACAGCTTCAGGTCATTTTGGAATTAAATTCTGTAAATTAGGGAGTTGTGATCTAAAAGTCTGAATTCCAGGAGGCTGCTAATTCACAGCTTTAACAGTTTTAAACTACTATCAAAGTAAGATGTTTAGGTTAGTTTTTTACTGCAAGCGTTTCTTATTTAAATGTTTATATGCATGTTATTCATAATCTTGTGCAAAAACACATCTCTTTTGAAAGAATGGATGGAAAAGATGCATTTTTTAATTTCTTATGTGAGAATAAGGCTGGACAAGAGGCCATATAGTTGTCCCGGTGAGGGAGGAAATGGGGTAATTGACTACATTCTATTTTGTAAATAATGGCCAGATCTGAGATATTTTTTGGAACAGTAGGATTTTCTGATAATTTCTTGGAGGCATTAAAGAGAAAAAAGCTGAGATTTTTGGGTTTGTGGCTTAGGGTAGAGTAAGTGGGTGCTACTAGTTTCTGAGATAGAAAATGTCGAAAGAGGGAAAGTGTAGGGAGAGGGAAGTTACACCCGAAGTCCTTGGCTTTGTTTACCCTCACATCTAAGTAGAGATACTGAGCAGTAAGTTGGGTTGGAGCTGTTGGCGATGTCCAGGATCAGGCTCACTTCTGAGGCTGTCAGTACATGCTAACTTGTGAGCCACAACCCTCTTGGAGAGGACTTGGTATCTTAGTGTCAGTTATTCATGTCACCTACCATTTCATTTTTCTCTCCTCCTGTATCTAGCAGAAATTTCAATTTTTTGTCGTGTGAGGCAACTATATCAGGTTTCTATTGGTACTGGAAAAAATTATCACAGCGATTAAGAACATCCCTTCCATATCACCATCTTTTTCACTTGGATTTTCTACTCTGGGCCTCACAAGACTAAACTCAGTGTGATGGTTAAGCTGAGATCTTCTCAGGAGGACTTGCTGAGATGTGGGCTCTGCATTTCTTTGCTCCCTGTCTGTCAAGGCTGCTGTCTGGTCCTTGTGCTTTTTATCGTCACTGTCATGTGACACTCACACCATTGAAACCCCAACAAATTTGGAGTCCTCCCCACAGCCCCAACTCTCTGTCTTCCTCTCTTCTACTTCCAGGAGGCTGAACAGTTCTATTGGGCCCACTGATAATCCAGGGTAGCTTTTCTACCTAAAATTGGTTGGTAACATTCACTGCATCTAGTGTTCCTGTTCCCTGTATGATGTGATCAACAAAAGGCAAAGATCTTTGGGGAAAATTTCATCTATCAGAGTACTCTTCCCAGAATATGTTGAAAGAAAAAAGAGAAAAGAAAAAGAGTAGTAGAGATAAATACAAATTCAGAGGACTCAGTCACTATCCTTCAATAAAAAGCCCAAGCTGATTAGTGTTATTTTAATATAAATAATAATGAAACAACTAGGATCATTATGTATGTAAATATTCCCTAAAAGATGAACTGTTATACAAGTATGAATAGTTTGAAACCTAATAAGCTTTCTGTTATAGACATTTTTGTGACTTACATGCAAAAATATAAAGGTTGGTAAATTACCTATAAGGAATAGTATTCAACAGTTCATTTAAAGTTAAAGAGGAGAAAATAAACAGTAAACAAAAATATTAGGTAAATTAGATTTTATGGAAGACAGGAAGAAAGAAAGAAAGAAAAAAAGAGAAAGAAGAAAGAAAAAGAAAGGAAAGGAAAGAGGGGAGGAAGGAGGAAGGGAGGAAGGGAGGGAAAAATTATCAAGTGAACGCATCTCTGTGGGCCAAAGAAGCAAGTTAATTAAAACACACTCACACACAATCTACAAAGGTTCAATGAAGGGGGTCAGGGCACATGTCTGTTTATCTGACTTGTGTAATATTTAGAGGTGAACCATAAATGAGCACAAACTCCAGAGTATATCTTCTGAAGCTACAGTTACATTTCTGCAATTATAAGAGAACACAGACACTGTTATCCAGAAAGAACAGACTAACCTGAAAAGTCCAGGAAGCCTGTGCCCACAGCGCGGGAAGAAACTGTCTGCATCTCGGTTGTTGCAGGTTATGTTCCTTCTCGCGCTCCTCATGTTACAATGACCAATTATTTTTCAGTTTGGAAAGCTAAATAGAGCACCAGGGAGAATAAGCTAAGGTTGGCATTGCAAACAAAATTTTTTTTTTTTGAGAAACTGAGATCTTCTGGAAAAGGTAATAGAATAGGTAAAAGTGAATTTGTAACCCATTTTCTTTTGATACTGAAAAAAATTACAAAGAGCCAATTTTTTTAAAAGGCAGAAGAAGAAAACCACATCATAACTTGGGAAATTAAGCAACAACCAAAAAAATAAGGAATTTTATGCTTACAGAAAACAGATTAGATAAAAAAGGACTGATTTATCAAAACCCAATTCCCTTAAAGAAAAGGATTCAGCATCGGGACTAAGTCTAACCTGTGGCATCTTTTACTCTCCTGCATAAATGATAAGACAACAAAGTGAACTTAAAAATGGACTCTCAGGGCTAAAGGAAGCACTGAAACTAAGACATAGTGTGAACCTCAGTGACAGAGGACATCAACTCACGGGGCTGGTTTCGAACTTGAGATAAATGACCAAGAATAAAAGGAAAATGTAAATGAGAAACAATCAGGAAAAAAGCACTGGCAAATACAATAATGTCTCATTTAAATTATTAGGTTTCCTTAAAAGAAATTCTTGAACTGAAGAATTATTTCATTCCACATCTCATAATTGTTCAACATATATGTAATAAGAAACTTTCCTGGCAGAAATTACTGATAATGCTAATCAAACATTGACTTAAAGAGTCCCAAACAGCATCAAAATGCTCATTAGTTTCTAAAGAATAAATATTTAAAGGAAAGTAGAGATACATATTGGGTAAACATACTATGATATGATTTTAAAACATATTACTTTTGTTGATTAAAATATGATATGATAAGTTATGATAAATTTGTTTTTATTTCTTTAAAAATTATTAAAAGAATTATTTAATTCTCCAAAACAAATGCACTTGGTAAAATTTTCTTTTCCTTTTAGGAGACCCCCAAGGGAGGCCTAATATGTAGCACTGTTGTTTCCCAACCAGTACTGAAGACTTTGAGAAAGTAATAAAGGTACCATTTAGAATCATGTAAAAAGATACAGCTTTGTGCAAGTCTATTAGGCCAATATAGTCACTGTGACAGTTAATCTTGGTTGTTAACTTGACTTTGGAAATGCCTAGGAAATTAGTAAAGTACACTTCTATGTATGTCTATGAAAATGTTTCCAGACATGACTGGCACGTGGGACAGCAGACTGAGCAAGTTGAGCCCCCCTAATATGAGACAGCACCATCCAATAGACTGGGGCCCAGATGGAACAACAGAAAAAAGGAGGAAGCCCGCTGTCATAGGTTTTCTCTGTCTCTCTCCTTCCCTGTCACTACGATGAAGCAGGTTTGTCCTTCCTCATGTTTTGCCTCATCTTAGGCCCAAAACAACAGGCCCAATTGACCATGGATGGAAACTTTTGAAGCCATGTGCCAGAATATTCTCCCTTTCAACTTTCTCCTCCCTCTAGTATTTTGTCACAGAGATAGAAAGCTGACCAACATAGTTGTGGACATCGTAACTAGATGGAACTGTCTACACGGACCCAGGCAGGTCTGGATCCAGCCAGTGATCACACACAGGGTGTACAATGAAACCTCTGTGCTCAGCTTGTTTCCCTGTGCCTCTCTCGGTCTTCTCTGTGGTTTCTTCCTTGAGCTTATGGTTCTGCATGTTGGAGCAGTCAAGGACACATCTGTTTTTGACTACACTGGCTCTCTAAATGATCCTATCCTGTGTCGTGACTTTCAGTCCCATCACTGAATTAATGTCAAGCTTGGGCTGTCCCTCAGAGCTCCAGAATCATGCATTTAGTCCCCTGTTCATGATCTGTACTTGGATATTTAATAGCAAGTTCAGTTTCTATTTTTATTTTATTTTAGCAAGTTCAATTTCAATATATCTCAAAGTGAACTTTTAACCTGTGTTCCCACTCCCCAACCTGGCCTCAGACAGCTCCTTTCTGAGTCCTTTCCACTTTAGTTAATGGAAAACCCATTCTTCAGTTGCTGAGTTGAAGATCTGTGTAGTTCTTGGTGCTAATCATTTGCTAATACTGGATCTTAGGTTTTATCCAAGTGCTGTTTCTCAGTGAAATCTTCTCTTGGCTTCAGGTTAAGTCACATTTGTTCTATTCTCATCCCATATCCCTTCTTTCATATCACTTATCTGAAATTGTAATTATATATTTATATTAATAGTGTGGTTTCTAAATTAATTTTCATCCTTTGCATGGGACTGTAAACTCTATTAATGTACAGCCAGTAGAAGATAAATTGTTAGATACTGATCTGCTGAATAAAATTTTATATTTTCCATTAGTGAATAGATACATAATATTCAGCTTGGAGATTGACACAGGTATATTTCACATCTTGATCATTTTTGATCCTCTTTGCCACCTCCGTTCTCCCTCTCCACATGCCTTTCTCTTCTCCGCAGTGCTACTTCTCCCCTTCACATGACTATTATTTTGCTCTTTAAACTATTTCATGGGGCTGGGGGTATAGCTCAGTGGAATAAGCGCCTGCCTAGCAAGCGCAGGGTCCTGAGTTCGATCCCCAGTACCACACACACACAAAAAAACTATTTCATTAAATATATATTTAATATTAATTTAAATATAAATCTCTCATATTAAAGAAATCAGAATAATAATTTTAAAACACACGTTTGAAACTATGCCTTACATTTCCAGAAGTAGAATGTATGTATTAAGATTCCAGATGCTATTTGTTGAAGGTATCACAATGTGTTTGATATAGATACGGTTGGAATCATTGTCTCAGAAAAATATCTAGCCCTTGTAAAAAGAAAATACACTAATTGTTAAAAAATTTTAACCAACTTCCCCTCAGACAAAGGACTTCTATCTAGGACATATAAAGAATAAAAAAAAATCTTGCCCCCCAAATTCAAAGACCCAGTCCAAAAATGAGCATCTGAGATGCTAATAGTACAAGTGTACATCACCATTCCCAGTTCCCAATAATGCTTTCTGAGAAAGCATCTCAGTTAAGTGACACATGACTGTACCTCATCTGAGGAGAGATATTATTGTTAAAAGATCTCATTAAATGGCTTCAACACCATAAATCTCACTTTGCTGTCTCTACATGTTCTCTGAAGTAATAGAATAGATTTTAGAAGTTATTCTTGAAAACATTTAAATGGTATACATATTTGAAATTTTTTAAGAACACCAGATATAGCCTTTAATAGTTCCTAATTAACATGGCTTTAAAACCCTAACCTTTTCCAGATGTATTCCAGTTTTGTAACATATCTCCTAAAATCACCACTCAGGTTAGATAGCACTTTAGAGGTATTGTGATCTATTTAAACCTCAGTAAAAAGCTATCTTCATTTTGAAGCGCTATAAGGTCATTCATATAACTCCAGCTTTGCTGGCACTATATCGCAGGTTTGGCTCATCTGGAGTTTGTTGGTAATTAATATTCTTCTGCCTTTTTCAAAACTGTACATATTTGTTTTTGTTTTCTCTATGTCTAAGTGTGCATTGTGTAAATGTGCTTTTCATTCTAACTTTCAACTAAGAGAAAGCAACTTCTACCAGCTTTGAGTCATCTATAAAATTTGATGTTTGTTTCTGAAGTTTTAATCACAGTTTTTACCAATATTAGTACACAGGAGAGAAGTGCTCCATGTGGTAGCTCCTGGGGTCCTCACAGAAAGCAGATATTGACAAGAGAACTGACATTCTCTGAATATATGTTCAAAAAGCCATGTATTTTTTCAAAAATCCAAATTATATATTAGAATTACAGAATATAGTGATCTTTCTCAAGTTCCAGTGAAATCGTTACTCAAGTGAGTAGAATCATTATCAGACTTGGAAATAGGATTTGGTTACTTTGATTTTATGACTATATTAATTATTATTTCTTCCTCTTCTAAAAGTATACACATTTTTATTAGTTATATTTGGTAAATGTCAAAGAGTTTCCTTCATTAAACACAAAAGCAATGGGTCAGAACATCTTTTGATATACTTTGTTTCTTTCTCCCAAATTGTTTCTGTACCTCCTGATCTGTGCTTCTGCAGGGTAGGCTGTGGTATGTGTCTTCACTTCTGCAAATACCTACTCATGAGTCTAAGTGCAAAGGAGGATGAACATTGACGTAAGATCACACTGACTTCATTGCATTTTTCAAAGTAGCTACAGTTCTTGAATGTGATAATACTCATAACGTGTGCATTTTTTGAAAAGCATTATAATGCTTAAATGTTTGCAACATCTTACTAGGGAGTCATTATGTTATTTTGGAAAATATTTAGTGAGTCTTTTGGAAAGTATTTCTGTATTTCTTTCCAGTAGAGCTTCCACAGACTGCTATACTATGAAAATGACAGAAGGGTAGTGTGGGAAAAAACTAAAACTGAAGTTAGGACACCTGAAATTCAATGTGAATTCTCATAGCATATATGACACTGAAGAACTCACTTAACCTTTTCTGATTTTCAGTTTTCTTATTTGAAATATATTTATGTCAAAGAATCATTGAGCAAGTGAAGGACTGTATATAAAAGTGCTATGAGGAAAAAAATATACAGTATGAATCTAATACATTACTATTATGAAGAAAAGAATGGTAAAGTATCAACTTTAGGAAACGTAAGAAACTTCTAAATAATTTCTACCTATTGTATTTTTAAAATGCAGTAAGAACAGCAAACAAAACTGTTCAGAACCCACACTAAGAACCTGTGAAAAGTTCCAAGAATACTATAGACTCTATAAATAGGAAATTCTGTTAATAGGAAAACAAGCTCCAGAGTGGGCTAGACAGGGAAGGTGCAGGAACAACCTGGAAAAAAGATGTACGACACGAGATGACATGAAACCCTCTTCAGAAAGAAGGTTGCATAACCCAAATCCCACTTGAGAAGAGTTCTAAGACATGGTTGTTTAAAACACTGACTACCGAGGATCCATACGAAGAGAGGAGAATGTGCAAGATCAGAAGAAAATCCCTGAAAACCCTCTCTTCTGTGGAACAGGGTCCTGCTTGGCAGGTGTCATGGTTTAGATGAAGAATGACCCCCTCATCCAAAAAAAAAAAAAAAAAAAAAAACCCTTTCATGCCCTGGAGGCCAGTTTTGAAGGGTGGTTGGATCACGGGGCACTATGCTCGCTCGTGCATTCATCCACTGGTGTGTTCAACCCTGAGCTTTCTGTTGGGAGATGGGGCCTGGTTGGAGGAGGCAGGTGATGGGGGAGCAGGACATGGAAGGGTGTGTCCCCGCACCTCTTTGCCTCCCAGTGCCATGGTACAAGCGGCTTTTCTCTGCCAGGGCTTTCCACCATCGTTTCTCCTTCGGAGCCAACGTCAGAGAAACTGAGACCGTGGAAGCCATGAGCCCAAGTGCACCCGCCCTCCTGTAGGGTGTGGGCGTCAGACTCTGTGTCCCAGGGACGAGCAAAGCGACTAAGGCAGAAAAGCAAAGTGAGGAGGGCTGGAGAAAATAGGAAGGAGAAAGCCAGCCCTGGAAATTAAAAGGTCTACAGGAACAACAGGATTCCTAAAGCAAAAGACACAAAGTAGTCCTGTTCTGCCTCAAACAGGCATCTTCAGGAACCCTGGTGAGCTGCGTCTGCACCTCCCTGACCAGCATGCAAGGCAGGCAGAGCCCTGGACACCCTCTGAGGCTTCGGTGGCTACTCCCTGCACCTCCCCACACTAGTGTGTGAGGTAGATGGAGCTCTGGACACCATCTGGGGCCTCAGTGGTCACTCCCAGCACAATCTGCACACCCCTGGGAGACCGGCTGAAACCTGAACAGGGTCAGCAGCCTCAGGGACTCCACTCTCACCCCTCCCCCACTGGTGCGGGAAACAGGCGCAGTCCTGGCCAACATCTGAAGCCTTGCTAACAATGACCCGCATCCCCTCTACTCTTGAAAAAGACAGGCTGAACCCCAGACAGCTTCAGGAACTCGAGTGAGCTTCCTTCATATGCCTGGGAGCTAACTGAATGCAAGAAAATCTCAGGAGCATCTAGGACCACACCTTGCCACCACACACCAGCACCGGAGCCACACTGAGCATTGGGGATCTTCAGGCACACACCCTGCCACTCATACACAATTGGGAGAGTGAGGCTGCATTCCAGGGAACCTCTGGATCTTCATAAATGACAAAATGAAGGAGCAAAATTCAATCCCAGACCTCAACACCACCCAGAACAAGTCCAGGAGATATCAACACAGAAAAGCCTGGAAGTCATACGCCTGAAATTTCTGAAATGATAGCCACTGAAATAAAGAAACAACTCCATCAAGCCATAGAAATTACCAGAGCAGAAATAATCTCTGAGGTAAAAAAAAAAAAATGACAACAATAATGGAAGAATTGTCCAGCATATCCAAAGAAGACATTGATAAGAAAATAGAGAAGCATAGACAACTCATGGAAACCTTCAATGAACAATATAGAAAAGAACTAGAATGCATGAAACAGATATCCAGAAAATTAAATGTTACATTGGAAGCTGGCAAAGCTACCTGAATGAAGCAGGGGATAGACTGTCAGACCTTGAAGACAGCAGTGCTGTGAATGACTGTGAAAGGAAGGATCTCTTAAAAATAACAAAGAACCAGGAAATAACAATTCAACAACTGTAAGATGAAGAAAAGAAAAACAATGTCAGATTAATAGGTATCAGTGAAAGAGCAGGTGCTAACATAAATGACATAAAAAGACTATTTGCAGAAATAATAGTAGAAAATTTCCCAGGCATGGAAAAGGAATTGGACATACAGATATGTGAAGGATATAGAACTCTAGTTAATCATAGCCAAAATAAATCTATACTCAGACATATAGTGATCAAGATCCATGAAACTTAACAGAAGATCAGAATATTAAAAACTATTAGAGAAAAGAAACAGATCACCTATACAGAAAGGCTCATCAGAATCATGGAAGATTTCTCAACATAAGCCATCAAGGCAAGAAGAGCTTGGAGTGAAGTATTTCAGGTACTGAAAGAAAACAACTTCCAAATTGATGTGCACTACACAACTATCCTTCAGATTTAATGGAGGAATAAAATATTTTCATGATAAAGAACAACTGAAGAAATTCATGAGCATCAAACCAACCCTACAAAGAGTATTAAAAGATATTCTAGAAAGAGATAAAACAGACCACAACTTCAAGAACAACAACAGAAAGAAACCACCAAGCAGAGCAAGTAATTAAACAAAGGGAAAAAGGAGGATCTAACAGCAGGAAAATAACATAACAAAGATAAGCCAATATATATCAGTTATAACCATCAATGTAAACAGTCTCAATGCACCAACCAAAGGAACCAGACTAGCAGAGTGGATCAAGAAACAAAATCCAGACATATGCTGTATACAAGAAACACATTTAACCCAAATGGAGATTCATAGACTGAAAATTAATGGATGGAAAACAATACTTCGTGCAACAGGAAGCCAGAAAAAATTGGGTGTAGCTATTCTGTTTGCAGACAAGGTGAATTTCAAACCAAGAATGATCAAAAGAGATAAAGAACGTCACTACATACTTGTGAGGGGAAAATATCAAGAGGAACAAGTAACAATTATAAACGTCTATGCACCAAACACAGGAGCACCCACCTATATAAGAAAAATTTTAACAGATATGAAAAATTAAATAAGCAGCAACATAATCATAACAGGGGACTTTAACACACCATTGTCAAAAAGAGATAGGTCAACTAGACAAAAAAGGTAAAACAAAGAAATAACAGAACTTAATGAAATTTGTGAACAAATGGATTTAGTAGACCTCTACAGAGTGTTCCATCCATCAACATCAGAATACACATTCTTCACAACTGAACATGGAAAGTTCTCTAAAATAGATCATATGGTAGCACATAGAACATGTTTAAGTAAATGCAAAGGAATTGAAATTATCCCATGTATACTATTGGACCATAGCGCAATGAAATTGGAAATTAATGACAAAAGAAAACACAAAAACTCCATAAACAGTTGCAAATTAAATGACATCCTTCTGAACAACCAGTGGGTCACAGATGAAATCAAAGTAGAAATTAAACACTATTTACAATCAAATGAAAATGTAGATGTAACTTACAAGAACCTGTGGGATGCAATGAAAGTAATCCTTAGAGGGAAATTAATTTTGGTGAATTCCAAACTTAGGAAAACAGCATAAGCACAAATAAACAACCTTATGGGGGTACCTCAAGCTCCTAGAAAAAGAAGAGCAAATCAAACCTAAAGCCCAAAGAAGACAAAAAATTATAAACCTCAGGGCAGAAATTAATGCAGTGGAGACTAAAAAGCAATACAAAGAATTAATGAATCAAAGGATTGGCTCATTGAAAAAATAAATAAAATAGATAAAGCCCTAGCCAACCTTATCAAAAAAGGAAAGAAAAAACTGAAATACATGCAATAAGGAATTAAAGGGGTGAAATCATTACAGACCCTGAAGAAGTTCAGAAGATCATCAATACCCACTTTGAGAATCTTTACTCTCATAGGATGGAAAACACAGAGGAAATGGACAGATTTCTAGATACATATGAATTACCAAAGCTGAATGAAGAAGGTATAAAAATCCTGAATAACTCAGTATCAGCCAGTGAAACAGAGAATGTAATAAAAAACTTGCAAATGAAGAAAGGCCCAGGTCCTGAAGGATTCACAGCTGAATTCTACAAGAAATTTAGAGACAATTTGACATCAATTCTTCTCAAATTCTGTAATGAAACTCAGAGGGAAGGAATTCTCCCCAACTCATTCCTGGAGGCAAGTATTATCCTAACACCAAAATCAGAGAGATACAACCAAAAAAGAGAACTACAGGCCAATCTCCTCAATGAATATCCATACAAAAATTCTCAGTAAAATACTGCAAACAGAATACAACAAATTATAAAGAGGATTATACATCATGACCAAGTGGGATTCATCCTAGGAATGCAGGGATGGTTCAATATGCACAAATCAATTAATGTAATACATCATGTCAGTAGAGCCTAAGACAAAAATCACATGATAATCTCCATCAATGCAGAAAAAGCCTTTGATAAAGCCCAGTGCTCATTCATGATAAAAACCCTACAGAAAATAGGAGTAGATGTCCTTTACTACAAGCTGATCAAAGCCATCTATGATAAACCAATGACTAACATCATACTAAAAGGCCAAATATTGAAAGCTTTCACTTTAAAATCAGGAACAAGACAAGGATATACACTGTCACCACTTCTCCTATTCAATACAGCTCTGTAAATATTAGATGGAGCAATTAGACAAGAGAGAGAAATAAAAGAAATAAGGATAGGAAAGGAAGAAGTGAAATTATCATTATTCACAGATCACATGATATTCTACATAGAAGACCCCCCAAACTGCACCAAAAGGCTTATGGATTTAATAACCAAATTCAGTAGCATAGCTGGATACAAAGTTAGCACTCAAAAATCAGTAGTATTCCTGTATACAAGCAACTAAGAGACTGAGAGAGAAACTAGGGAAACCACATCTTTTGCAATAGCATCTAAAAAGATGAAATACTTAGGAATCTAACAGAAGAAGTAAAAGATCTATACAGTGAAAACTATGCAGCTCTGAAAAAAGAGATCAAAGAGAATATCAGAAAATGGATATTCTTTGGTCATGGATAGGAAGAACAAACATTGTGAAAATGGTCATACTCCCAAAATTGTTGTAAGGTTCAATGCAATCCCCATAAAAATACCATTAGTATACCTCACGGATCTAGAGAAAACATTTCTAAAGTTCATCTGGAACCAGAATAAGCCTTGAGTAGCAAAAGCAATCTTAGGTAACAAAGGAAAGTCAGAAGGCATCACAATTCCTGACTTGAAATTATGTTACAAAGCTACTGTGATAAAATCAGCATGGTACTAGCACAAAAATAGACCTGAATATCAATGGAACAGATTAGAAGATACAGACACAACTACAAACACACTCAGGCACCTTATCTTTGACAGAGGGGCCAAACACATTCACTGGACAACAGATAGCCTCTTTAATAAATAGTGCTGCAAATACTGGCTTTCAACATGCCAAAGATTAAAATTAGACTCATGTCTTTCACTATGCACTAAACTAAAGTTAAAATGGATCAAAGATCCAAATATTAAATGGTAAACATTAAATTTATTGGAAGAGAAGGTAGGTAAAAATCATGAAGACATAGGGTAGGCAGAGAGTTCATGAACAAAAACCAAACTGCATAGGAAATACTTCAAAGAACCAAAAACTGGAATCTCACATTATTGAAAAGTTTTTGAACATCTAAAGAAATCACCAATAGAGTAAAAAGAAAACCCACGAATTGGAAAAAAATTTTAGCCAAATGCATCTCAGACAAAGGACTTTCTATCTAGGACATATAAAGAATTTAAAAAATCAGGCCCTCCAAATTCAAAGACCCAATCTAAAAATGGGCATCAGAGATGAATACACACTTCTCAGATGAAGAAATACTAATGGCAAATAAATGCATGAAAAAATGTTCTACTTCATTAGTAATTCAAGAAATGCAAATTAAAACAGCACTGAGATTCCATCTCACCCCAGACAGAATGGCTATCATTAAGAAATCAACCAATAACAAATGGTGGTGATACTGTGGGGAGAAAGGAACCCTACTCTACTGCTGGTGGGAGTGTAGATTGGTGAAACCATTGTGGAAATCAGTTTGGAGATCCCTCACAGAATTAGGATTGGAAGTCTCACTTAACCCAGCTATTCCCCTTCTGGATGTCTTCCCAGAAAGATTAAAACATCATACTACAGAGATATATGTACACCCATGTTTATAGCAGCACAATTTATTATAGCTCAATCTTTTTTTTTTATTTTAGAAACATAAAAGTACAAAAACATATTGACAAACAGACACCCATTATCATAGAAAATAGTACAATCACAACTAATCTATAGACAAGGTGATATGGTCTCAACAGTAGTTGTTGCTTTATCCATTGATATCTTCGAATTGTAGATGTATGGACCCATATACAGACATGCAAATTTAGTCAG